>JAQIXT010000018.1:0-130535 GCA_034700445.1 Stenotaenia linearis | reverse complement strand
AAGCTTGCTACAAATAAAAACCTGTGAATAATTGGTGCATAAAATTTTTTAAAAGAGCGCCGCCCTATTGAGTAAAGACCCTAAAGCAATTACATTTTTAATTTAATTTTTATGAACTCATTTAATAGCTATCATTTCAAAAACCCAATAACATTTCTTCCACAGTTTATTTTAATACCAAATCAATTGAGAAACGTATTTCTCCCCATTGTCGACAATCATTAAAGAAAACATCATTTTAAAAAAATTCATGTCATAAGAACAGCTGTTTTCCATATCAAACACATGCATTATGCAACTTCCAGCCGGAAAGATTTCTCGATGATTAACAAACGAAACGATTAATAAAAATTACAAGCAAGAACAAAAACATTTTTTCTCGAAACACACCTTAAATCTGAATCATAGCCAAAACATTAACTACTTAATTTCGCGCCATCTGTCGGCACTCGGCACTTGCCGCCAGCCGGCTGAGGAATGGTCGTCAAAGAGGCACGATGAACTCATTACGATATTAAACCCATTACACTCATTAAGTAAGTGCCAGATAAAGAAAATAATCTCCGACAAAACTCATAAACACTTTAAAATCGGCGATGATTACAAACAATATTAAGGGTAAATAACAATAAAAACCAGGTGGTCTGTATTCACAGGTGTGTTCATACCAATATTGTCTGTTTGATAGGCATTGATTGCTTGTCATCGTGTGATGTGGATTCAAGCGATACGGTATTTACTCAGATGCTACTAGAACGCTCGAGTTTATAGTTGCTCTCTTGATTTGGAAGCTGACAGCTAAAATGAACATTGAAGCCGCTCTATGAAGAAACGCTCAAGTTTGGATCTCATTCATGGTGACTGTGGTATCAGAGGTACCATGGCGAGTGGTACCGTATTGGAAAATGGGCGAAACGCGAATCCGTCTTTATTGTATCTCATAAGTTTGAATGCTCTCGCGTGTGGAATGGAGTTTTGTGTCAGCGCTGGATTTGCTTATGTCCCGCCGTTGCTCTTGAAACTTGGATTTAGTGAGTCGGCTATGACGTGTTTGATGGGAGTTGGTATGAAAGTGATTTTGAAATTTTTTGCTGAGTTATTGACGAGTTTGCTCATTTTGTAGGACCATTCGTCGCGTTAACCGTTGTACCTGTTCTAGGCCGCTATAGTGATACTTACCGTTCACGATTTGGTCGTCGACGACCGTTCATCTTAGTTTTATCGTTGTTGGTATTATTTTCCTTAATCTTAATCCCGTTCGGGGAGTTGTTTGGTCGAATGTTAAACAGTCGAACGATGGGAATTGTTATTACCGCGTTCGGAATCATCTTGTTGGATTTCAGTTCACTGGTAAATTAGAAACACTTAATTTTCGAAACGTGATAAACATGAAATTTTCTTTCAGTGTTGCCTTAATCCGAGCGAATCTCTCGTTTCCGACACCGTTCGCGGTAGCAAATACACGAAAAAAGCATTTACGGTGCAATCCTGCATGCTGAGCGTCGGAGGTTGCATCGGTTTCCTAATAACTTCTACCAACTGGTCGGAAACAGTGTTGGCACAATTCTTCAGGACCCAAGAACAAATTGCATTTATAGTTATTTTTATACTACTTGTATTCTCTCTATTAATTACACTGCTAGTTGCCAAAGAGAATACTCTATCATCTCCCACCAAATTGGGATCTCCCGATTCCTTACTTGTGATCGAAGATGGCGGCTACGACTCGGCAAGCAGCAACAGCAGCGAAGATATTTCTCAGTCTCTACCTAAGCGCATCAACCACATATCGCTCAAACTGTTATCCACCTATACGTTTAACGCCATCACTGGATCTATGTTCCTATTTACGAAACGAATCCGAAGCATGTTGCATGCCATCGTCTTCATTTTAAACGTGATCGTTACTACTCCGTTGCGAATAATCTCCGGAATTCGAGCGGCACCGATAGTTCTCCGACGGTTGTTTATGGCCGATTTCTGCAGCTGGGCCGGGATTTTATGCCTCAGCATGTTTTACACCGATTACATAGCAGAAGGCGTGTTTCGAGGAGACCCAAACGCGAAGGAAGGGACAATCGCGAGAGTGCAATTCGATACCGGTGTCCGAAGAGGCAGCTGGGATCTCTTACTTCATAATATTATAGGTAAGAAAATTATTTCAGCAAAAAAAAAAAAAAAAAATTATTATTAAATCTTTTATTTCCAGCTCTATTTTACGCTACATTCATTCAGAATCACATAGTTAAAAAATATGGCATCCGTTACGCATATTTAAGTGGTCTTCTTACCTTTGCTTTAAGCATGTTCGGTATTTTGTGCAACAACAATTTATTTATAATTAGTGCCTGTACAGCATTGTCTGGGATTGGTTTTGCAACCATAACATCTGTTCCAAACACTTTAATCACCGGATATCAGACAGATACAGCAGTAGGTCAAATCACAAAGCTGTTAAACCGAACACTGATTTATTTATTTCTTTTTATAGGTATATTTTTTTGATGTTAAAAGTGATGGCGACAGAGGAATGGCATCAGACATTGCTGTACTAAATTCAGCGTACTACTTAGCCCAGATTACGTTGGCGATTTTCATTGGGATATTAGTCGACACGTCTGGTACGGTTACAGCATACATAATTGTTGCTTGCGGATTTGGTTGTTTAGCATTTACATTGGGTTCTCGCATAATATTCACTATGAATGACGCTAAAAAATTACAAGGATCTATCTCTTAGGTGTAAAGTTTGGATAGTCAAATTCATTGCATTAATGTACCTAATAAGCAAAATATAACTCAGTTATTTTCTAAATTCAATACACGCACAGATATTGTCTTCCCGTTACTCTGAAATACTATGATTTAAACCCAAAGATATTTTTAATATGATATTGTCTTTTTCTTGCATTGTATACATTATAAATATATATATTTTATAAAAGGTCGTTCTCCAAAAAAAAAATTGCTGTTTGTTGCTTTTTCTTGGAAAAAAAATGTATATATATATATTTACAAATGCAAATTCAGTTGTGTATTTATCTAATCTTTTATAAGAAATGACTTACAATGCAAATAAAAATTGGAATAATTAAAGATGTTGCTTTCATTTTATCACCGGCATTGCACCAGTCTTTGTCTTTGCACAAACATGTCTCTAAAATGTATCCGTCTTCCTTAGGTTGTGTAAAGCATCCGGTTTCCTTCGAAATGGCACAAAAGAATGTCATGTTGACAACACCACCTAAGAAATTAATTATAAAATTTTACATTTTATAAGAATATTTTTTTTTAAATTTAAAAAAATTACCGTCTAAGTAAAAAATCCATTGCGCACATCGGCCACTGAGACCACCGGAGGTTGGACACGCGTTTGGATAACAATTTTCTTTGAGTATATTGTATCCGTGCTCTTTATTGTAAAGTCCAGGTTGATGTTTTCCTTTGCATTTCGGATTCATTATTGGGTTCTGATTCGGTACTCCAAGTTTTTGCTCTTCCAAGTCCTGGTTTTCGCAAGTTGTCAAGTTATTTCCTTGTTTGTCACCCGCTTCCCATGAACATTGAAAGCACCACAAAACAGCCGCTGAAGAATTAAAATTTAATCAATCGATTTGTGTCAAGAAATTAAAATATTAACTTACACGACAATGAAAGAATTTGAGCGAGGCAAAGGAAAATTGTGAGAAATTTTAAAGTTGTCATGATTAATAATATAAAACATAATAAGTACGATAACTAAGACAAACAACTGCAATATATTTTATCTTATCACCATGATATTGCATGACGTCATCACGACCGAAAAATTTATTTACAGACATCGATCTCGTTTTCATCTGAGAACAAGCGAGATATAAAATCGTAGAGCGGCAAAGGTGGTGAGCCGTGATTTTTGTTAATTATATTTATCAAATCGCAGCTCGAAGGTTCCAACACTTCGTCTAAATTAATTCTTACAATACGATGGCTTAGTTTTGAGTTTGGTAAGGGCCAGTCTAAACCAAAATGGTGCCGATGGATCTAAACAAACAATTAATTTTAAATAATTTTTTTTAAAATAAAAAAAAAATTAAATTTAAGAACCTTGAACATCTTTCCACTCGATGTGTGCCAAACAACTCCCTCAACTTTACCGTCCGGCGAATCAAACCAGTTGACTACTTCGCTGCTCTCGAGTGGAACGTTAGAATCGATTGGAATTACTCCGTGTTCGATGAAAATGTGAAACGGATGAGCTTTGGATCCTAGTTCTGTAATAAAAAATTTATTTATATTTGTTTTTTTTTAATTGCACAATTTATTGCTTATACCATATGGATTTCCATTGATGTTCGTGCCAATTAATTCCAACGTTTTTCCTTCGAGGGAATTTAACTTTACAACCGTCAACTCCAACGACAAATCATTATTTCTGGATAACCTCAGAATTGAAATAAGTCCTTCATCCAAATCGAGAGCAGACAAATGCCAACAATGAGTTCTGGATGTTGCATCAATTGGAATCCAACCGGGAATGTGTCCATTAGACAACGGCAGTAGTTTCTCATCTTTGTCTTTCGAGATGCCTAACATTGGAATCCAATTTTCGGGCATTTCTTTTATATCTTTCTCGCAATCCCACTGATACTCCGTATCGTGCTTCGTCTTCCACACCTTGCACCGTTTTTCTCCATTCTTGGTCGGTTTTCGATCCCTTCTGACCCACAACCAACATTTATCTCGAAATACAGTTACAAAACAACTAGTTCCATCAATTTTTTCTGTAACGATGGACGAACTTAAATGAACGCGTGTTTCTGGCGATATTTGATCCGATGCTGAAACCTAAAAAAGATTTACAGTTGTAAATAATTCACATCAAGTGTGTCCCATTAAATTTTATACTTGGAATGTATTACGGTTCCATTTTTTCGACTTCTTCGTTTCTTTTACTTCGACTTGAAAAACACATGGAATTTTTTGCTGCACGTTGCATAACAAAGCCATTGCACCTCTTAATTTGAATAGCTTTGAATGAAAATAAGCCTGTGCAATGTCTCTTAGAAGGGGTCGCCACTTTAGCTTTATAGCGATGCCATCTATTGGTAACGTTAACAAAATACGTTTGTTTACTTTTAATGGACAATGCCCGCCAGCAAAGCATCCAAAAGAAATGTTCAGAGCTTGCCAAGTATATCCCAGTCAATTGAAATGTCAAGTGATCGTAAACAACCAGAGGAGAGGAGAAAAAGAAAGAAGAAGTTGGAAAAACAAGAGTGAGAATTCAGAATAAACAATTTCTTTATTTAGTTTAAACTAATTTGGTTAAAAATCACTTAAGGTTACAGGCGAAGCCTTCCTTCGAGCAAGATTTGGAACTAGTCCAGCATATAGAGTTTCTCCACGACGACATTGTAACTATAAGTTCAATAACCCCGCAAAAATGCTCAGCAGACGATCCGAACATGAATCAGCTGGCAAATGGAGTGTTTTTGGAAATTCCAGGTCTCGAATTGTCAAAAATAAAAATAAAAATTGTCGATTTCGATAAATAATTTCAGGTGGTTTCAAAGAAATCAGAAAGAGCGAGTTATTTGAATCGACAGACGTGTGTGAACCGTACGCAACTCATCACAAACTGAGAATGAAATCGGATTTATCAATAATAATTCAAAGATTTTATCATCGTGTGACGAGTCTGGCACACGGATTGCTCTCTGGAATTTCGTTATGGGAATTTTTTGTGGTATGTTTGTAATTATAAATACCTACCATTTTGCACCACGCAATGGTGCATTTCATTCATTTCTATTTTCAGGTTTACTTTCTTCATCCACCACACTTTACTCACTCGGATTTTTCCAAGCATTATTCATCACTTTCAACTGCCTCGCAAATTTCCTTTTTTGTGTTACTAGTTATCTGCCTTCTCGACATTTTAGATCGAGGCGATCTAATTCGAGTGGACTCGAATTTTTTACGCCATTTTTTTATAATCGGGTCATCGAGTATTGTGTTGCTCTTGTATTTTATTTCATTTATTTTAACGCTCCACATATCGACGGTCGAAATTAAATATTCCGAATATTTAACTCCAAACATAACGAATGCAACTGAATGGCAGGTAAAGTACAAATGAAAATTTGGCAAGAAAAATTGACAAATGATGAATTTTTACTGGATTTAATACCTTAGATAACGATCGACGATCACAATTCGTGGTGGAACATCGTCTTGGCTCGATGCGTTATTCTCTGTTTATCGTGGATCGTTTTAAACCTTTGGCCTTCAGAATCGCGACTTCTTTTGCATCTTGAGGAAATCAAAGAACAGGAAATGATAAAAGACAACGCGCAAATCTCGATGGCTCTGTGACATAAATAGAAAATATTTATTTAATATTTTATTTATACAAGTATTAATAAGTTAATCAAATTAAAATAAAATTACTTTTTGTACGATAATCAACACTATACCGTTCACAACCAAATAAATTGCAAATTATTTCTCGTAAATATTTGTAAATTAGTACATAAAACGCAATTCACGCCTAGTTTATACATACCATACTTTAAATCAAATCTACAAATATAGGCACGCATTTTAATACATCTTGTTGAAAATAAAAATATATTACCGCCTTGCGGATCATTATTAGTTGCACAACAGCTACCTTTTTTCACATCTTTTTTTTATAAATGCTTTTAAAAAACATTTTTTTTTAATAGTCGTATTCAAAATCCCTCAATTTGACGTATAAACAGCAAGAAAATATCATCCCAAATAACTGGAAAAATATTTTTAAATTAAAATAAATAAAATAAATAAAATTAAATTAATTAAAAATAATAACCTGAACAATGCAAATTCCCAGTCCAACAGCACCTAGAATTACGAGATGTTTCCTCAGATTCGTTTCCACAAAAGAATGAATGCATCCGTTCTGAATAAAGAAGATGAATTCAATAAACAAAACTTTAAAAAATGTAATTATTTTTTTGCTCACGAATGTATTGATATTAGATGGATGAACAATCGATCCGCAGTTTTTCTGTTCAGTGATGCAACAACTTTCTGGCACTAGATTAGGATTGCTGTTAGATTTTCGAACTGTCTTCTGCCATTTGCTGAACTGCCAATCTTCATGCGAAAAGGCACCGCAACATTTGTACTAAAACCACAGAAAATTAATTCAATTTTAATTTTTCATTCTTAAATACTTTACTCCTCGTTGTAACTCATCAATAGCTTTCGTTTTGTCGTCGTCGAACATGTAATTGTCGATTAAAGTTTTGTTCAAGTTGGTTTCTAACTCGTGCCAAACCTTAATAAAAATAGACTTTTAAATTTGAATTTTATTTGATTTTATTTTATTTTTTACTTGATCCTCGTAGACATAAGCCATTATTCCTGCAACTGCTTCCATCAAGAAAATTAATAACAGCAAAAATGTGTACTGCAAAAATAATATTTAAATAAATAAATTGAATTTTAATTTTATAAATGCTGATTACCGCTAGTAAGATGCATCGATTTTCTCGTACCACTCCGAAACATCCAACAATGCTGACTATGATCGTTATAGCCCCAGCAATAATTAAGAGATAGGCAATTACAGCGTATGTATCACTCGTAAGCAGTGACATGTAGTAATGCTTTTCGATTATGGTCCACAAACCAACTCCGAGCACCGCACATCCAGCCAACTGTCAAATAAACACAACAATTTACAAACTTGAGAAAAAAACATAAAATTGCGATAACAAACTTACAAAAAATATGAAATTGAATATGAAAAGGACATATTTTAAAAAATTCACGCTGCAGCATCCTTCTTCTCTTGACTTTTTATATGGCGCCATCGCATATCATCAAAACCGTGATTCCTACCGATTAAAAGTAAAGTTAGAAGTGAGTGAACGCAGCGAGCGTAACGTTATGCAATACACAGGCGTTTGGTTTACTTTTTTCTCAATCTATTTTAACATTTGCCTTAAATGTCCATCAATGCCTGCCCAGTGTATGATGCAGTGGCCTTCGGAATAAGGAATGCACTATTTTTCAATTAGCGTACTGTACATACAGCCAACCTCGGTTTAATGTCAATAAACAACATTATCTCAATTCGTCCTAATTGGTAAATCACATTCAACCCAACGCCAAAAAAAAATATCTAAGAATAAATGCTGGGCGGGTTCAGCATCAATCACACATGAACTAAATAAACCCACTTTAATTGTTTTCGGCTTAAAGATAAGATAATCGATGCATTTCTGCTTGCTCGTCACGATAAGATGCAAATACACCGTCCCCAATATGCATACGTACCTTAATTTGGTGAATATATCTACAGATGGCGATGAATATTAAATTTGGAAATACGAGCATTGCACTCCTCCCCCTCCGAGAGATTAAAATAAACCCAACTGCTCGCGCGCTCTGATTTGGCTTCGTGGTTTGGTTTATAGAGTTTAAAGTGTTTAAACTTTCAAAATTTTTAAATAATAAATTATGAAAAAATAAAAAATACAACAAATTGCCTTTTGCCGATAATTCTATTTATTTATTCTCTAATTCGGGGACTTAGTTAGGGAAGGATTCAGTCAATAGGGGGCGGTAATTAAAGAAAAAATTATATAAAAAACGTTTTTTTTTGTAGATTAAGGAAAATCATTAAGAAAATTATAAATTTACATATTTAAAAATAAGTTATGGTTTCGCCGTTTCTTGTTTTTCTTGTTCAACAGGTACTTGATTATTCTGTTGTTGGATTGGCGTTTTCACTTCTTGTTGCGTGGGTGGAAGTTGTTGATTTTGAACTGGAACCGGCTGATGTGGCGGAACTTGTGGTGGAACTTGTTGTTGCGGAATTTGTTGTTGCTGCTGCGGTACTTGTTGTTGGAATTGTTGATGTTGTGGTACTTGTTGGTACTGTTGCTGTTGTGGAACCTGTTGATATTGTTGTTGTTGTTGTTGTTGTTGGACCTGTTGATAGTTTGGTTGTTGCGGAGCTTGTTGATACTGTTGTTGTTGATAATGCTGTTGTGGCATTTGTTGTTGTGGATACTGTTGGTTTGGCATTTGAGGATATCCTTGGTTCGGGTGATAATTTGGCGGCATTTGTCCTTGCAAATGAGGTGGCGGATACATTCCATCGGGGATATAATTTGGTCCGCCCCATGGATTTATCTAGAGCAAAACAAAATTTAGAATATTTTTTAAAAAAAAGAAATTATTTCTTTTACTCCTTGCGCAGCTAAATTTGCTAAGTCGTCCCGTCGCATTCTTTCGTACAACTCATACTCTTCTTTAGTATACTGCGGCTGTTCATCTATCCCTTGCCAGCCTGGATCTTCCTCATATTCTTGTCTTTGTGAATACGCTTGAAACTCCTTGAAACTTATAACCCCATCTCGATCTGTATCACTCTAATAAAAAAATTTAATAGTATTACTGTAGCTGCATATTTTATTTTTAAGCATAATTGCTCACTTCTCCAAACACATGTTCCCTCATTCGCTCCATTTCCTCCATTCGTTCTTGCATATCGTCTTCAGTCATATTTTCATTGTACATTTTGTTTAACTATAATATAAAAAAAAATTAGTAAATATTAAATAATCATCACACTCGTTGTTGTACCTCATTTCTAAATATAGCCTTCACTTCATTCATATCCCAGTAACCATCTGAATCGATATCGTGCATCCTAAAAAAGGTTTTCAAATTAAATTCGTTGCCTGGTAACTGGTCTTCCTTTTCCCAGACTTCTTTGAACTGCTCTTTAGTTCCCTAAAACCGAATATAATTTAGAAATCAAAATTTAAAAAAAAAAATTTATATCAAAACTTACAGGATGATGCAATTTCGGATGATTCTTGTGTTTTTGAACTTGTTCTTGATATTCTTCCTCTGCTTTTTTACGATGTTCTTCGTCCATCCGCTTAAGTTTTTCTTGTCTTTCCATTTCTTTCTCCATTTCGTAATTTTTAAATTCCTTTCGTCTTTCCTTATCTGCTTCTTCTATGTCTGATGTCGCTTGTTTGATTAATTTTTTTAAATCTTCAATCTCGAATGTTTGTTCATTGCGATGATCTATATGAGTTGGAATCTTTATCTGTCTTCGATCCAATCCTTAAAAGAAAGTTTAAAAACTTCAAAATAGAAACGTTGTGACCAATATTTTTTGGGAAAAATTCATGCAACATGCCCCTAATGAAAACATAGTTACTAGAAAGATCTGCTACGAGTACAGTGCTGGTTAAATCAAAACGGCAATAACAAATTAAATTTTTAAAAACAAAACTCGTGCTCAACAGGGTGTTTTAATTAAATGCCGCCACCGAACCTGGGCCCCAGACTTTGTTCCATGACGAAGAGTACACACCCTGGCTTAATTCGTGCTGTTGTCGAATCGAATGCCTCAGACGTTCCATTTCGGTCCGCTTTAATTCGTCTAGCTTACTTCGCACTCTGTGATCGACGAAATCCAATTCTCTCGCTATATCACCGGACTTAACAAACAGAAAACGTCGATTTTACACCTTTACAATAATATTCTTTCAAAAAGTACAAACCTTAATTTGATGTTCGGAAGCATTTGCCAATTTCTTCCTAAACGATTCGTCTTCTTCTAAAACTTGCACAACTTGTGTCAGATACGCCGCATAATCGATTTTGTCAAACAGCTAAACAATAAAAGAATTTATTAATTAAAGTTATAAACTGTTGTAAGAAAATATTTACTGAATTTTCATGTTCTTTTTCTTCGCTTTTCTTCTGATTGACAGGTGGACCAACGACCCCGACGACACATATGGCTGATACCATAAATATTAAGTAAAGTAACTTCATATTCCTAAATAATATAAATGAGATATGAGAAAAAAATGAGAGCAAGAAAAAAAACTAGGTCATAAAACAACTAAAAGAAATTGGGGGAAAAGTCAAAAATAAAATTATATGTCGTTATATTTCTTGAACATATACGCAATGCGAAATTAAATTTCAAAGACGTTGGTTTTTAATTTTTAATGAATTCAAGGTTACTCACCAAGCAGTTGTCAAAATCTTAGTTCAGTATGAATATGATCGTAAGTATTTGTTTTGCGTATGTAGCCTTGATGTTTCTTATGATGAGAAAACGCGATCTATTCGCTGACAACAAATATATACAAAGCAGTGCGTAAAACAACTTAAATTTATGTAAAATGAGATTGAACTTGAGGATCAGGTTGGTACACGTTTCCTAACCCACAATTTCCGGTTTAAAAAGAGATTATTATGACCAACCTTGCTTATGACGTAATTTACAACGATTGGTTGTTGCCAAGCTGTTCATTGCGAACTGGACGGATGTCGACGTCTGCTCACAAGTCTCGCATCAAAAATTGTACTGCACTTTAATTAACGCTTCAAATTGAAATAAAAAATTCAATTACATTTCATTAAAAAGTATCTATAATTTATTCAACTAATATTTATAGGTGTGGTTTATTCTATTTATCATTTACCTACGAGCATTCAAATCTGATGCAATATAAACCCGGCGAGAAGCGTGTTGATTTAAAAGGAATTTTGGCAGTGTTTCTAGATCAAGACACAATATTCATATTTATAGGTTGTTGTGTTTCTCATTTCAATGGCAACTCGTTACCTGTCATTACGAATCGTAAAAAGAGTATTGGCTTCCAATTTTCGTAAAAATGAAGCACAAATAATACGAACTATTCACACGAGCAATGCGGTCACAGGCGAATTTCTCGTCGATACGACTAATCTTGCACGAGTGCAAGAGGAAGCCAAGGCAAATCCTTTTCCAGTGCGATATATGGAGTTTATGGCATGTCAACAGCTATACGAAACATTTGCAAGGCACGGTATGAATAAGCCTGCGAGTGGACTCAGATTCAATGCAGCATACATCGATACACATCCAGACGCTAAAAAGTCAATGCCGATTGTTGTTTGCTTGCATGGATGTCCAGGAGGACACTGGGATTTTAATCATTTGACAACTCATTTAGCCAATAAAGGATATCGAGTTATTGTACCCAATTTTCCTGGTATTTTGCATTTGAATTAGATTTTTTTTTTAATATTTAAATAAAAATCAATGGTTTGTTTTTAGGTTATGGCTGGACGAAAATGGATGAAAGCTATCAATTTGAAAATTCTTCAGAAGAAAAAGCGAGTTTTGTCAAGGATTTTCTGTACTGCTTGGGAATTGAAAAGTATTAAAATTCACAAAATCATGATTTGATATTGATTTTTTGATTTTGCAGAGTTCGCATGGGAGTGGTTCACAGTGCAGCCGTTTATCCCGCATTTCTTTTATCTAGTGAAATTTTGAATACGTTTCAATCAGTGGCACTCATTAACCCCGGTGGTCTGGGAGTGCACAAGTAATATTTGTGTTTTACAACTTAATAGTGAAAATTAAAAAGTAAATTTTCTTAGTGTTTTGCGACCATATTCATATTTGCGTTTCCACTCTCGTTTCTACCGAAATCCCATTCTGCGTCCATTTTTATTGTCGGGCCTGAAACTGACTTTATTAGCAACAGGATTTGGAAACACCAATGCAATACAAATGTCAGTCGCCGTTGAATCACTTTCGAGCGTTCCATACGAAGAAGTAATTTATCGATATTTCATTTCTTAAAGTTTTTTTTAATTGTGAAAATTTGTTTTTTTATTTTTATAGTATAAAAGCTATCCAATGTCAATGGCGCTGAGAAAATATCCAGCAGTTCTGATTCACAGCAAAAACGATCGAGCGGTGGAACTGAAATTATCAATGCAAATGGGAGCTATGTTAGCAGGAAAAGAAAAATACAAACTGCACTTGTACGATGAAAATGGACGATTTAGTAAAGTTGAAGAAGTCGAAACAGATGTTGAACATGTAGAACATCACGTTTTTGCCAGTGGAGGCCATTTTCTCATGAAAAGATATCCAGACACTGTAAATGAAATAGTTGAAAACTTTTTGGAAAATGTTGTAAATAGAAAAGTTGTAATTTAATTTAAAGTGGTAAAATGGCGACTTTAGATTTGTAAAGAATTTACTCTGCGAGTAAAGGTTATTTATTTCTTTAGAAATATTGCTTTTTAAATAAATTCATTTACACTTACTATAAGTTTTTGAAAGATTAAAATATTAAAATTTTTAATAAACTTACTACAATTTGGCCAGATTGATTGCGCGCATTACAACACTTGCATTTCCGTCTGACGAAGATAATTGACGACTCTTGTAGAAGGGTTCCATTAATTTCGGCCTCAGCTAGTACTCGCGACCGTCGCTCAATTGAATTGACGTAGCATTATCGAGCAAATTTTCACATGCGGGTACGGTACTGCGTTAACAGTCTTTAACATGCACGTCCAGTGAATTATCCATGTCACTCACGTGAGGTAACGTCTCTCTCATTGTTGGTGGAATTTTACACTAAAAAATAAAACAGCTTAAATTTATGTAAAATGAGATTTTACCTTTTTTTTTCGAAGTTATGCTGTCTTTTCATTTTTTTTCTCGAAGTTACGCCCATTTTTATTTTCTGTTATTAACTAATTTTTAGACATTATGAAATACTGTAAGTCATTCTTCTCAGCAATTGTTGCCTGCAATAATCAAAGGTCATATACCTGAATAAGGAAGAAGGGGGCGTTGCAAAAACAATCTCCAGATTTAGGCATTTCGAAAAGTGACAACCCCGACAGCAAACTAATTGACACTTTAAATTGGAATTAAAAATTCAATCACATTCCATTAAAAAATATCTATAACTTATTCAACTAATATTTATAGATATGGTTCGTTCTGTTTACCTACCATCATTCAAATCTGATGCGATCAAGACATAATATTTGACATATTTGAGTTTCTTATTTCAATGGCAACTCATTACCTGTCAAGTAGAGTCATAAATAGAGTTTTGTCTCTTAACTTTCGTAAAAATGAAGCACAAATAATACGAACTATTCACACGAGCAATGCTGTCGACGGCAAATTCCTCCTCGATGCGAATGATCTTGCACGGGTGCAAGAGGAAGTCAAGGCAAATCCTTTTCCAGTGCGATATATGGAGTTTACAGCATGTCAAATGCTATACAAAACTTTTACAAGGTACGGTAAGAAAAAGCCTGCGAGTGGACTCAGATTCAATGCAGCATACATCGATACACATCCGGACGCTAAGAAGTCAATGCCGATTGTTGTTTGCCTGCATGGATGTCCAGGAGGACATTGGGATTTTAATCATTTGACAACTCATTTAGCCAATAAAGGATATCGAGTTATCGTACCAAATTTTCCTGGTATTTTGCATATGAATTAATTTTTTAAATACTTTTATAAAGAAAAAATTTAATAGTTTGTTTTAAGGTTATGGCTGGACTAAAATGGATAAATATCATCAATTTGGAAATACTTCAGAAGAAAAAGCGAGTTTTATCAACGATTTTCTAGACTGCTTGGGAATTGAAAAGTATTTAAAATTCACAAAATCATGATATGATATTTATTTTATACTTTCGCAGAGTTCGTATGGGAGTGGTTCATAGTGCAGGCATTTATCCCGCATTTATTTTATCTACTGAAATGAACACGTTTCAATCAGTGGCATTCATTAACCCCAATGGTCTGGGATTGCACAAGTAATATTTTTGTTTTGCAACTCTCAATAGTGAAAATTAAAAAGTAAATTTTCTAAGTGTCTTGTGGTCATATCGATATTTGCGTTTCCACTCTCGTTACTATCGAAATCCCATTTTGCGTCCATTTTTATTGGTGGGCCTGAAACTGGCTTTACTAGGAGTCGGATTTGGAAACACCAATGCCATACAAATGTCAGTCGCAGTTGAATCACTTTCGAGTGTTCCATACGAAGAAGTAATTTATCGATATTTCTTTTCTTAAAGTTTTTTTTAATTGTGAAAATTTGTTTTTAATTTTTATAGTATAAAAGCTATCCAGTGTCAATGGCGCTGAGAAAATTTCCTGCAGTTCTGATTCACAGCAAAAACGATCGAGCTGTGGAACTGAAATTATCAATGCAATTGGGAGCTCTGTTAGCAGGGAATGAAAAATACAAACTGCACTTGTACGATGAAAATGGACGCTTTAGTAAAGTTGAAGAAGCTGAAACAGACGTTGAACACTTTGAACATCACATTTTTGCCAGTGGAGGCCATTTTCTCATGAAAAGATGTCCAGATACTGTGAATGAAATCATTGAAAAGTTTTTGGAAAATGTTGTAAATAGAAAAGTTGTAATTTAATTTAATACTGATAAAATGTCGAATTTAGATTTGTAAAGAATTTACATTGGTAGTAAAGGTCATTCTTAAGAAATATTGCTTTTTAAAAAAATTCTTAAACCCTTATTTTAAGTCGTTAAAGGACTAAAATATAAAATTTTTAATAAACTTACTACAATTTGGCCTAACAGGCCTACTAATATATTTTGTTATTAACAAAAAATTAAAATTTTACCATACTTCTGCTTTTAACCCTTTAAAACATCCCCAGACTTGTCAAGGAACTTTAAAATATGATCTAACTCCTCTCTTTTTCCTCAATATTACGTTTATAACTACAAAAACACACATAAGTATATGGAAACTCGCCATGGAATATAACAGAAGCACCAACGAATTTGGTAACATTTCAGATTGATTGCGCGCAATTTGCACTCTTTTTTGCACTCGAATTAACCCTGGGGCCACATCCCTTTTTAATCTAGGTCCTATGATCCTCCTCTGCGGTGGTGGACCCACCAAAGGTGGAGGCGGAAGCGGAAGATTATAATTGGGGTCACCGATGATTTCTTGCGCGCACACGTCGCCCGAACACACTTCGCGACAAATTGTAACATGACACGTAAAATAAACAAAGTCTTCGTCCGGAAATGCAAACGCGTTTATCAACGCGAACGCTATAACACTCGCATTTCCGTCTGACGAAGATAATTGCCGACTCTTGTAGAAGGGTCCCATCAATTTCGGTCTCAGCGGACACCCGCGCTCGTCGCTCAGTTGAATCGACGTCGCATTATCGAGCAAACTTTCACTTGTGGGTGCTGCGTAACAGTCTTTAACATGCACGTCCAGTGAATTGTCCATGTCACTCGCGTGAACTACGAGAGATAACGTCTCTCCTATCGTAATTGGATCTGTCGGTGGAATCCCGGCGTCCAACCGAACGTCCATCCAACACGTTACATCATTGGCGTCGAACGTCGCATTCAACACTTCGAGAGGAGACATTTTCAAGGGTTTGAAATGAAGTTGGCGTTCGATCCGTAACGGCCATCTGCACCGAAGATTTCGGACGCTGTCCCACGATTCTTGTATTCGAGGGTCCCCCTGGATTACGAGAGTTGTTTCTAGAATGCGATTTTGCGCGCCAGAGTTCCACGTGGATCCACACTCGTCGGGATAAACGGTGAAAAAAACTTGCTCAAGGTTGGTGCCTGGGGTCACGTATCTGACAAGCACGAAATGGAAAAAGAGGGTTAAAAGTCAAGTTCAGATTGTTATTTACTCGTGCTCTCACCTGCACGCGAGGTCCTTGAAAAACCCTTTGGGGAAAACAGTTCCGTTAAAAGGTGCGTCGAAAGTCATCTGGATTTGCATGCTATCCTCTTCGCAAGTGACATTCAAGTCGACTAATTGGGCCATTTTGCTTTGCGCATGAGTGGAACACTGTGAAATATAGCGTCGTTAATGGATTTGGACTTGAAGGCTGAACCGTATGGGTTTTCCCATCGTGTTTGGCAGTGAAGCTAGATCCGGGATTTGGAATTGCCATTGAAATTTTAAATTTTTAATGAAGGCCGTGGGGGACCAAAATAAATAATTTAAAAAAAAAGTAATTTCTTCATAAAACTATTCAATTTCATTTCTGGTTTCATTGAAATTCATTTCGTTTCGAAATTCGTGTTATTGAACATCGATTCGTTTCGTTTCGCTTAATCATCGTGGGTTTGAGCTTGGGAAAAGTTTTCGTCAGTTCACTAATTCAGTTTACTGTTCAGAAAATGAAAAGTAAAAGTCATTATGTTGCTAATGAGCGACAACGTTGAGTCAGCAATTCTTTCAATTTCAGTTTTATATTGCTGATGTCAGCATTCGAGTACGCCACCAACCTTTGTTTAGTCAATACCCTAATCTATTTCCACATCTCTCCCAATGCCGAAGAACTCAAATGCCAAAGGAGCTTTAGCACCGGTCAACGATTTCAAAATGAAGAATGCCGTTGAATTTGAATGAGAGAAACTGTTCCTACCGCACAGTAAACCAATATTCAACATATCATTTCAGTAATTACATGATAATTAATTCGGAGGGAGTCGGGCAATACATCATTCCTCTACTTGTCAGACTTGCACTACAATTTATATAATAAGTTACATTATACCGCACAAAATTTACCGAATTTCACCGAACGCGTGCAAAAAAAACCCAAATAAACTTAGTTTTATAATTTAAAATCAAAACACATTCAATTCTTGATAAAACCGAATTATTAAGTTGTAATTTTAAATGATTTTAAAAGAAATAAAAGTGACTTACCTGAATAAAAACGAATATGGTTATAAGATGATAAAAATGAGACATTTTTGGCCTGTTTGTCGGCCCCTGGGTTTCATGTAAATTGTGTAACGGCTAAGCAGATATTCTCGTGCTTTATATGAGCCAAGGATGATCGTAAAGGAACGCTGAGAAAGACGCGCGAAAATGCAAACGAATCAAGATACTTCACCCTCCTACCATGTGCCGACCTACTTTCCGAGGCCCACACACTCATCTCTAAATATTAACTCAATTCATAAAAAAAAATATGTAAATTAATCAAAATAAACTACTTTTTTTTTAGAAAAAAATATAATAAAAAGGTGTTAAATGAACACGTCACTTCATTCACCTCATTTTTTCTTTCATTTATCAATACCTGTAAAAAGAGGTCCTGTCAAGTTTCTAATTTCCACTATTTAAGTTTATTTGAATGATGACTCAAGGATTCTCGAAAATAACAAACAAAGTAATAAAAAAAAATTAAACAATATCACTTTCACCTTTGACCCATTATTTTTAAGGACGGTTAAAAAAATATCCTAAATAAATTTATTTCCTTGGGATGTGAAGTTTTTTATTTAATTTTTTCGTATTTAAAAAAAAAGAGATGTAAAAATTAGCATATTTTGCATGACTACAAGTGGCAAAAAGGTCACCTAAGTTTTACTACGGAATTTGTTTTTTTCAAAAATATGCAAAACTCATATTTATCAATTTTACATTTGACCAAGAACTATCCTTGACCAAGATCCCCTAATACCGTAATTTTGTTGTTTTTTACCTCTTATTAATATTTACTATAATCATCATTATTGTGATGTATCTAAAAATTCAAAAGGAATAATAAAATGAACCGTTAATTTACTATTGAATACAATGTCACGTTTATTACTGAGTTTGTAAAGTAAAAATAAAATTTACTAAATGTTTTCATTTCAGTACAATTAAGAATAAAAAAATTTAAGTGAAATAAGCCGCCAATTGTGCCATTTTATCTTTCGGTTTTCCTCTACCTCTTCCTTTACCCCTTCCTCTCCCACCTCTGCCCCTACCGCCTCTCGATCCTCTTCCGCCTCTCATGTTGTTTCTTTTAATGGTTGCGTGTTGTTTTTCAACCAACGACGAAAACTGCGATTCGCAAAATACGCATCCGCTCGCTTCCGTCGCGTTGTCTGGTAATTTACTTTTTTCCTAAAAATAAAAAATTTCGTAAATTAATTTTCGAACTTAATTTTTTGACAGTTGTAAATAAATTACAGATTTATATTCCACGGTCACAATCTGGGAACCGCATTCCTCGCATGTTTCATCATCAACCGACAATTTTTGCGCATCCTCGAAGAGATGTATAATGACATCACATTTATTACATGCTAATTTCCATTTAGGCCCTGAAGAGGGATCAAGAGCAAAAATTCCTCCTTCACATTCGAAACAAGATGCGACTCCAGTTGAGTTCAGTGCGTGCGCGCAAGTGGGATGGGTGCACGAATTACATCCGGCTCCTTTCCACATGTCCCTAAAAGGCGGATTGTTGAAGCAATAGGGACAAAATGGGAAACTCTAAAAAAAAAATTAATAATTTTTAAGTTTTTTTTTTAATAAAAAAGAAATTAAAAAATTACTTTTCCTTTGCTTCCACCAGACCACAATAACAATTCGAATTCATCTAAAGGACATCGCAACTCTTTGTAAACTTTGATGTTTCCATTTTGTGGTAAACTGTACGTTTCGTCGCAAGATCCGCAATAAAGCCGACTCGGTTTTGTAGAAACGTACTTCATGTAACGTCTACATTTACCGCAACGCGCAAAGGCTTTGCCACTATCTGCCAGAGAAGAAAAAGAAACTTCGAAAAGCTCGTCCATCCCAGTTATGTTTGTAACGAAATAAAGAAACTTCAATTTGAACACTGTCAACGTGTGTTGCAAAACAGCATCGAAATCTTGTTTTCCCTGCGCAATTAAATTCAGTTGTTCCTCAACTGCAGATCGCATTGTTGGCAAAACCAAATCGGGATCGATCTAAATTAACATAAAATCAAATTAATACAAAATTCGCACTTTCAAAAAAAAAAAGTTTACTTTTTGATATCCATGAACCAGGACAATTCCGAGCGTAGTTGGGACTAAACGTCTGCCGCTCTCCACAGTAACGTAATTCCTCAGACAAATATTATTAATGTGCACAGGTATGGATGCGTCAGTACCAATACCATGTTTTTCCATCAGTGTGATTAACTCACTTTCTGATAAATAACCAGGTGGACTCGTTTGCCCTTCGTACAACTTTACATCCGCAATGTCGCATTTGCTACCTGCACTCAATTCCGGCAAAGCTTCGTCGTCGTGTATCGCTTGCCATGTCATGAACTTTGTAAATCCAGGGTCGATCAAGTTTTTACCGTTGCAACTGAATTTTTCTTCGTTTATCGAGAAAGATAAAGTAGTGACCATATAGCGACAGTCGGGGGCAATGGTAGCAATAAAATGACGAGTTATGTAATCGTAAAGACGCCATGCGTCTCCTTCTAGTTCGTTCTGATTGGCTGATTTCATTGGCGTTATTGGAGGATGGTCTCCGACGTCCGTTCCTTTTCGAGCTGAGCAAATTCCGTCGTTCAGAAGTTCCTTCACCTCACTGCCCCAGTGCTGGTTTGAAAGTTGTTGTCGTAAAGTTCCTCTGAATAGAGCTAAAATCAATTCGTTTTTCTCGTAAAAATTTTCTCGAATTTTGTGCTTACGCTAAATCGAAGCTAGCTGGGTAGTGAGTTGTCTCAGTTCGAGGATAACTGATGTATCCTTGCGTGTATAAACGTTCTGCAATTTGCATGGCATGGTGAGGACTCATTCCTAGTCCAGAGCTGGCAACTCTCATCAACTCGACCGTATTCAGTGCTTGCGGTCGTTGTTTCACTTTTTCTTTTTTACTTCGACCTTCGACTCTACGAAAAAAGTTATAATACGTTACATTTTTAATTGTAGTGAGTTATAAAAATAAAACCTACGTTGCTTGTTTTTCGTTCTTTACGTTGTTTAAAAACAACTGAATCACCTCGCGATCGAAAAGTCGAACTCGCTCCCATTCCAAATTCATCTTCTTTTCTCCGTGGGTTACTTGAACGTTAATCGACCAGAATGGTTCTGGCTTAAACGTTTGAATTGCGTCGTGTCGTTCGACACAAAATCCCAAAGTTGGGGTTTGGCATGGACCGAAGGAAATTAGAGAACTGTCTAAATTTCCGTATTTTCCGTGGAAAAACTTGGTCTGAAATCGTGTGAACGCACAACCGATTCGCAAATCGAGTTCTTGTCGTGCATCAACGGAACGCGCTTCATTTTCATTGGGATCTATAAGAGTATCCATAGCTTTTTTGATATCTTTTTCCGTTATGGCACTGAATTTTGCTCGGAAAACTGTTTGTTCTCGTCCGAATGAAATTTTCATCGAAGACTGAACACAATTGATCACTTCAAAGCAAATATTTTCACCTTCCTTATCACAATCCAACCACAAAATTAAGTAATCACACCCTCGGCTCTAGAAATAAAAATAAAAAATATTGAAAATTTGATTACTAATTTTAGAAATAAAATAAACCTCTATTTGAAGAAATTTCGGCATTTGTAATTTGACTGTCGCTTCTTTTTTCTCGGTTGGACATTGAAATAATTCCACCTAAAAATGAAAAAAAAATTGATGAAAATCATTTAAAATATGAACTTTCAAATTTCTTACTTACCGGATCAACTCGATCCCAATTATTATACTTTCCTGTAAAGTCCATGGTCATCACATGGCCACAAACTGAAGTCATTTTAAATTTAACCTGCTCTCCTTTAAATGATCCATTCCATTCATGAACAGAACACGAGTTATTTAATCCACGCCGGGTACTCATCCGGCCATTAGATAGAATATTGGCTAAAGATTGAGCCAACGAAGGCTTCTCCGCCACCATCAACGCAGTTTTCATGTTTGATTGCTCTTTTTATCTAGTTTCTAACCATCTAAATTAATGTTTACCAAGCCGGTTGTCCTCCTTGCAGTTTATCTTTTTCCAGTTCAGTTACGTATACAAATGGCGGAGTTATTACACATTCGCAATACACAAGTAAACTGGAAACCGATAATAAATTACTATTGCGTGTACTAGTGATAACTTTTTGAATTAAAACTCTAAACCCTTTGTTCAAAAATAATTGAAATGAAAAACATGTTATTTTAATTAAAATTGCCTGAATTTCGTTTTTATTTCCTCTACATTATTTTTTAAACTTTGAAATAAACCTATACATTTTCTCCACATTAATAATTCTAATTCTGCAACATTTATAGAAAAAAAAAAGATGACGAAAAATGTCATTTATTTAAACTTATAAATAAAAAAATTTCAAAAAAATGGATGGCACGAATATGAAGATGTTGGCAAACTGGAATGCATTGCTGTTTGCAAAACAGAAAATAAGAGATTCGACAACAACGAAATTATAATATATTAATAACATCAAATATTAACTTAAAAAAAATCCTAAAATTAAAACAAGTCTATTTTAAATATACATTTGCATTGATTCAATAGGATCGTTTTCCTTCCTTTTCTTTATATGACATGATTTTATACTAATGCTTTTTCCCTTTTACAGTTTTAATTATCTTTTCTTTTCCAATGATAAATGTTTTTCGTATCTTCGCGATAAGTCTTTAACAAATTCAGTCTTTAAAATTTTTAAACACTTTCGATATTGTGGACTGGATCGAAACTTAGCGATATCAAAACTCGGTGCATGAGGCATGTGAATGATGAAGGCGTTCGGAAGAACAATGAACTCATAACTAAACATCAAGATATATCATAAATATCAACAAAATTTATCTAAAAGATATTTTCATACCCAAGAGCATCCAATTCCATGATGTGCGATACTTTATTCCATCCAAATCCAACGAATCTTCTATCGTACTCTGGTACGTCACGCCGCACAAGTACGTACGGCTCGAAATCCGTATCCCATCTGACTTTGTACGGCGTAGTTGCAGTTCTCCATTTTGCATAATTCGTTGGCGCATGTCCTTTAGTCCATACGTGATATCTAAACGTAAATAACGTTCCCATATCCAGCATATTAAGCAGATCTGCTTTGGATCGTGGAAAAGTAAGACGATAACGCTGAGTCTCAAATGCTGGCACTATCAAAGCCTAAAATAAAAAATTTTTTAAAACTTCTTTTTAAAAAAAAAAACTTTATTCGTCATTTTTTATACCTTCTTGCTGGATTCCATGCTGAGAAGTGAAATAGATTTTTTCAGATATTCGTACAACCCGTACATAGGTAAAAAATCAATATCTGCAAGGAAGACGTATGGCGTGTTCACCTGCTGCAAGGCCACATTCCTCAGAAAATTCACTGGATAAAACTGTCCGTCCTTATACACAACGTGGTAACCCACATTTTTCCTGTTTTTTAGTATATCTGAATTAAGAGCGTAACTCAGAAATTGCTGCGCTTCTGCATCGCTCATATAAAGAGCAAAACTTATAGGGCCTATTTTTTTTTTAAAAGTCAATGATTAAAATCAAAGATTAAATATTTTCTATTTTTACCGTCCCAATGCTTGCACAACGCTTCAACCATTTGCATTCGATCCATCGACAACTGCGCAACCAACGTCACATCATTTCCGTCTGCTGTCTAAAATTAAATAAATAAATTGTAATCGGTCTGTTACATTTTTTCCGTGAATCAATTACGGGTTCGTAATCGTAATCGATGTAATAAAGGTGAGTTCGATGCTGCACTATTCTCGCACGACGGAATTCGTAACAAGGGTCGTCCTCATCGATGGCGTTCAACTGCGCTTGAACGAGCGTCATTTTAGTTCCATTACAACCAAAGAGTTCTCTTCGTAACAGATTTCCGTCATATTCCAGAAACGTAAGGTATAAATTTCGAAAAAATTCCACGTGTTTATTCTTCACTTTGAGCTTTTTAGGAGAATTCCAGTGAATAATTTTCAGATCCGTCACTTCGGTGTAGCACAATTCGCTCCGAGTATTGTCACTCAATTGCACATTCCACTGGCACGGAAGCACCAACACTAATGGAGGGTGTTTTTTGATTACTGCATTGAAAATGTCCTAAAACGAATTTTAATTAATAAGAGATTTATTAGTTTACAAATAGAAAAACAAACTTGATCAGCAAGTTGTGTAGATAACATGCTTAGTAGTTCTTTCTCGGCAATTAATCGCCATGTTTGCATCCAGTTCATGTCCCGCATTTTATTCAAATTCATTAATATAACTCCGGTATTAAATCCACGACCCTGTAATCGACAGAAAAAAATTAAATTTCTAATTAATTTATTTTAAATTAAATTTTCATACCAAAGCGGGCCACGGTATGTGTTTTTTCCATAACTTTCCTAAATACCAATCGCTTTGATTTTCAACTAAACCAACAACCTAAATAAATGCAAATATTAACAAAAAAATTGAATTAAATATCCAATTTTCAGAATTTAACCTGTTTTGCATTAAACTTGCGAAACGTTTTCCACAACTCAGCAATATCAGTTGCAAATGTAACATCTGTATCAAGTACAATGACCTTATTTAAAGTATCCGGCAGTGTTTTTGGAAGAGTTAATTTCATAAGTCCATAAACTCCTGAGTAATGTTTATTAGGAATCCATGACACTTCAGATTGGACATTATCCGCCAAATAAAAATTAACTTCAACTATTAATAAATAATTTAAAAAATTAATAGTTTAATAACTATTTTCCTGCTATTTTGCCGGAAAAAATTATTTTAATTACCTCCTGGTACAGTCCAAGTCTGAAACATAGTTTGTAAAATCAATTGCGCAACCGAATCAGATATAAAATGAAAGTGTAGTGGATTCTTTCGGTAAAAAAGAATGCTTTTAATAAGTGTAACGACGCTGCGACTAGAATTGTATCCTGCACAAACGATGGCAACGTGAATTATTTCACATTTCGGCACTTCGGGTTCCTTGTTGTTGACACAACCCGGTTTATTCTGCATTTCTTCTTCGTTGTATCCGTCTCCCGTCTCATTTGTCTGTCCGTCACTCATAAACGCCATTAGCTGATTTTGTGAAACGCTACACATTTACAAAAATTAATTTTATATATTTACAATTTTTTCTCTCGATCGTACCTCAACTGTCGTCTTAAAAGTTGATTTTCTAAATCCATTTCTCTAACCCTTTCGGCCAGTTTTGCTTCACGGTGATTAAAACCAAGAATATTATCAGTCACGACGCCTTCAGCAAAATAGTTTCCGTTAATTACAATGCGCACTTTTTAAAAAATAAATGCAAAATAGTCACCGTCATCTTTGCTGGTAATATAAAGTAAGACAAACGCTGGAATGGTACAGGCGCCGAGAAAAAGAAAAAAACCGAGTCGGCGGCGTTTCATTTTCATTGAAAAACGAGTCTTGCTTTCACCTAAACATCACGGATTTTAACTCCAGAGTCCTAGTTCATGCCATGAGAGCGCCTTGTAAAAATAAAAGCTGTAAATAGAGAGTTATTGAGGAGCACTATTTATAATCCAGACAGATTAAATAACTACTTGCATTTTTCACTCTGGTTTGTTTTAACCTCTCAAACAGGATAAGACAACAAAACAGAAGGAAAGAAAATTACTAAGTGCATTACCCCGAATCTAGACGTTTGACACTGTTATTGTCAAAACAGTGGCGTGATTCGGACTTCTGTTGACGTAATCACAATAGGCACCGCCCATTGGCTATAAAGAAAACGTGGTTCTGTCATGTCACAAGCACTAGCGCCATACAATCATTCAGTTAAAATGGCAGACGTTAATGAAAACAAAGATGGTACTGATGAAGAATTATCTGAAATTGAACTTGAAAAATCAACTGAAAGTAAGAACTCGGATCAAATGGATACGTCTGAACAAACAGACGCGCAAAAAGCTGAAACTGATCACCAACAAACACAAAAAAGTAGAAGAGAAATGGAAGAGGAGGAGCGGGAAAAAATGCAGTATGTAAACAGATGGTCTTTGACATTTTGTTTGATAATAAATATTAATTTTCTTAAATTTTTAAATAGGGTTTTGGTGTCCAACTTTACTGAGGAACAATTAAATTCTTATGAAATGTTTCGTCGATCAGCTTTTCCAAAAGCAGCTATCAAACGCGTAAGTAAAATATTTTTAAAACAAAATTTTAAGCGAATCTTAATATAATTTTTTTTCAGTTAATGCAATCGATTACTGGATGTACCGTGTCGCAAAATGTTGTGATCGCAATGTCGGGTATTGCCAAAGTGTTTGTAGGAGAAGTTATTGAAGACTGTAAGTTCAATTTCTGTGATTAGAAACATATTTTTAAAAAATTGTTTACATTTTAGCATTGGATGTAATGGAAGGTCTCTGTGAAAGCGGTCCACTTCAGCCTCGCCACATTCGAGAAGGTGTTCGGCGGCTACGCCAACGAAACAACGTTTTAAATTGCAGACAGAAGAAATGTTTATTCAAAATGTGACGACATTCACTTTAAGTTAAAATTTATTTCCATTATTACAACACCAAAAAATACACTGATTCAAAAGTTTACGATTCCATCGATGATTAATAAAATTGTGAGGCAGTGTTTTTGTACACTTTTTACATGAAATTACATTATTTCTACATAAATATTTTCTCTAGGCCTAGATTCTAGGTACTAGAGTTAACAAGAGGAACTTTATAAACTGAGAATATGGGTTATGGAAAATTGAAAATAATTTTTGATGTAAAACAATTTGTTCCCAATATTTTCGTGAACATTGAGCAAAAATAGTTTTGCTGTTTTATTTCATAACTTACATATTAAAATCTGTATTAAAAGAATTTTATAAGAAAAGTTTATAAATTGAATGATTAATTTAAAAAAATTTACTTAGGATTATTGGAATTGATATTATGCACAAATAGTTTGATCTACACAAGATATGCAAATGTCTCGACATCAATTTACACAAATTAAAAAATAAAATTAAGGTAGAAAAAAGATTAAAAACAAAATTCCCCAGGAATTTCGTGGTGTCGACCATCACTGGTACAGTGAATAAACCAATGAAGTCAATTAATGAGTAAATTTAAAGACTCTTTGGCTAATTAAACAATTAAAATTAAGTTCAACCAACCTCAGTTGAAAAAAAAACCCTAAAATACCTTGAAAGTGCCTAATACAATGCTTTTAGCATTTCATCACAATATTAACAAGACTAGAAATACAAATCAATAATAAAATCTCACAACATTCAAATATTTTAAAAATTTATAAAGACACGATTTAAATTGCATATTTAAAGGAGATAAATTATTATCCCGACCAACTACCTATTCCCTAAATTACCACCACTAATATTGCAGCAAAATTTCTCAACTAAATTAAATAAAACTAATCTTTACAAATGATACCAACTGGTATTCAAATGCACCTACGATAAGATTGGTATTCAAATGCACCTACGATAAGATTGGAAAATGATTTCAGATTAGGAATTCTGAGGTTGGTGTTCTTCTTTCATCTAAATAGCCAAATCTGAAGGAAAAATCAACGATTTCTATACAATAAATTAAATGTACATAATTTGTGTCTATTTGGCAGTCAATGCCTCTCTATTTTTGTGATTCGCTATCGCTTTTGTCGAACTAGCCCTGCTATCGACGACTGACAAAGCGATGCCCAACTGCGCGGCGTAATAGGTGAGCATGATGATTACTTGACTGTATGGAATTGGCGAATGAAATTGGTGGAAACCAAGAATGCAGTCGGATATCAAAAAGAGGACCCCGCCTGCACACGAACACAGCTTGGTCCACGTCCAGAGTTCCTCGAAGAATTGGACTCGTGCGATAGCTCGCCACGCCATAGTGACCAGAAGGATTTGGTAGATGCCGACCATAATTGCCAAGCTGCCGTCCAAGCCAGGAAGTAAAATGTAGAATGTTATAGCACCCGTTGCATAACAAACACAACCTGCGTATGGATTGATGGGATGAAACCCAAAAGCTGATGTGTACAGCATCTAAAATAAAGAATTACGACTTAGAAATCAAGTTTTAAAGAAAATTTGGGATTTACAAAAATTTTAAATAATTATTTTAAAAAATGTAAATAATTTCTTCAGATTTTCATTTATTTATTTCTCAATAAAAAGAAGGAAATCTTATTTAAGTTTTTATTTTCCTTATTTTTAATTTTTTTTCCTCATTTCCAAACATCAAAATAAAAATCCCATACCAAAATTTTATCTTTTCCATCTCTTTTGTGAATACACATTTCCATTTCAATGTGAACAGGAATAATGGCACAGGTGTACAACGTTTTGAGAATTAATTTTAGTCTAAACAGACCAGACAACTTTGGCAAAACATTGACTTAGCATCACACGACGTTCAAAAATAAAATCGTTAATCATCATTGAAACTCTCCGCTTTACTTTTAAAATTCTCGGCTAATTTTAAATGAAGACATGGATTCTATCACAGTGTGAGTGCCAAAAGCAACGCAAAGAGCATTTTTTGGAATTGATCCTTTAATAACAAGATAACCACTCCCTTCGGTTCTATCGATTTGACTTTTTGGCACCAAAAGCATTTCTTATCAATTCATCACTTCACAATAATCATTAGTTTCAGTGGTGAATTTCAACAAAAACACGATTTGTTCTGCTTCATTACACATTTATTCGATTTATAACGCAGTCAAGAGTGAAAAAATTCCCTTATTTACATTTCGGCTAATAAATAATGACGAAATTGCAGATGTTTGTGAAAGGCTAAACAGAGACCACATCTGGAACTGAAAAGTATTTAAATACTTTGAAGGGTCCCCCTAGAGCACCATTTGTCAACAGCAGTCAAGCTTTGATTAAATTAGTGTTTTGTAATCAGATTAAGGACGTCAGAAAAATTTTTGACATCTGTTTGCTGATATGTGACTATAAATTTAAAAGTCAGATAAATTAAGTTATATCTGATAAAAGGTGAATTTTTATCGGGGTCGTAAAAATTCTTGACGTAATGCATCAGTCAACAAACACACGTGTTGATGGCCTTGCGTAAGTTGTCATGATAGGGATTTTCTTTTTAACCCTTTGAACCCTTTGTGTTTATGTAAAATTATTACCTGAGCTGCTGCAAAGCTGAGCATCCCGTGTATAAAATACTGAGGAAATATAAGAAATGCATCTCCACAACACGAGAGGATTAAGCCGATGAGAATGCGCCTTGAAAATACAAATTCATCGCCTAAACTCATCCCGTGTAGAAGAACGAAAATGCACAGAGATACGATTGGCAGACATTTCACCAATACACCTAACCACGATGGACTGCTGTTCGGAATGAAGAGAACGAAGTAAATGGACACAGTCTTGAAAAATGGCACCAACTTCGGTCCAATACTTTTGATCTGCAATAAAAAAATTTAAAAAAATTAAAATTTTTAAAACAACCACTTATCATCTTGAACTAATTTATCACTACAAAGCAACCGATTTCTTCACATTTGCACGTAAATGAACTGATGTAATTATCTGAATTGATAATCAATCGATTTTTGCACTCGAAAATTTTTTTTCCAAATTTTTTATATTTAAGTGCAAATTTTAAAGTGCAAATAATTTAGAGTGCAAAACAGGTAGTTTCACTATCACTTTATACAATTGTCAGGCTCTTTTTATTTATTTGAAAAACGAGCAGTAAAATACTTTTGCACGTCAGAAACAGGAAATTCTGTTTTGCCTGAATAAATATTTCAATGTGATTGCTGTGCTGTAACATTTGCCCTGGAAGCTGTTACTCATACATATTTTACTTTGTCGTTGTTTGCTAAGAAAAAATTAATGACTAATTAATATAATCAGATAATTGTGCACCGGGGTGAAACAAATGCACCGAATAACCGCAATACAAGGTAAATGTCATTCGAAAAAAAAAAGAAAAATTACGTGACAAAAAGGTCTGAAACGTATTGTACAGATAGAAAAAAGGGGAGAAGAAATAAAAAATTGATATTGTGAAAGTGTTTGGAGATCAATGCCATTTGGATCAGTGCCCGTTTCACTTTCCGCCCTTTCGCAGCAAAATGGTCAACAAAACTCACGTGACTGATAGTAATACAATTTCTTTCTAACAAACAAGCGTAAAACTTTTTTTTTTTTTAAATTTTTATTAATAGGCTCTATCACCGGATAAGCCTATTCAAAAGTTAAATGATAATCTTAAGTAGCGCAGCTGGTACTTTAAATGTTATGTTAATAGAAATTATTTCCTAACAGTTTTATTGATTGTTTTTATAAATTTTTGTTTGGAAATTAATTTTGTTGTCATGGAAATTTTTAATTTTTTTTTTCAATTTTTTTAAACTTTTGATTGCTTTATGAACAATTGGAGCTTCTATTTTTGAATTTATGAATTGGTAATAAAATTTTTTAAATAAAACATGAAATTTGTTATAATTTTGATGAAAGTCTTTCCGCCAGATATAAATCATGTATTTTTTTATATAACAGCAACTGGGAATCAATATTCTGCTGTTTTATTATCTCTTTGTTTTATTTTTGCGTTTCCATTGTTATAATGCAAAACAGCGAACGCAACACAAAAATAATTACGGGTATTAACAATTAGAAAATAAAAATAAAAAATTAAATAAAATTTTTTAAATCTACCTTTACAATGTAATTTAAGCGCGTGAAAATCTCTTTTTAAAAACTTCCTGTTTGCTAGTTATTTATAAATAATTCTTCAATTTTCTTCATTAATCTTTGCGAAACGCATCTTTGTTTACAAATGGTTGACAGGCAGCCAAACATGAGCGTATATCGTGCACGTTATTGTAATTTTCTAGTAACTATATTACCGAGTTTGTTCTCACTTATTATAATGCATTTAAGATATACTTACAACGGCTTTAGGCGATGTCATGTTGTTGGTGCTTGCAATGATGAACAACAGATGATTTTATGATCACATACAGCTGAAAACCCTATGCTTATGAGCCAACAAACGTGACACTTCTGACGTCATGATGCATTATCTAGAGCTTCGCCAATCGAAAGTTGTAATAAAAAAAATTATAAAATAAAATGCAAATTTCGTGACAATTCAGATCGTTAAATATGTAAATAAAAGTATCGATATTTAGTTTAGTTTCCGTGATTACTTAAAAGTTACTTTATAAGCCCTAATATGAAAGCACTTTAATGTGGCCGTCGATAGCTCAGTTGGTAGAGCGGTGGACTGTAGAGGAAACTTAGTAATCCATAGGTCGGTGGTTCAAATCCGCCTCGACGGAAGTGTTTCTTTTTTTTAAATTAAAAACTTAACAAAAATCCACTGATTTTTAAGTTCGTTTATTAATCACTGAAGACGTAAATTTCCTTTATTTTTACATATGCTTATGAGTTTACTGCCAACCACTTTCGTTCAAAATATTTCATCACATTTATTACATAATAAAGAACAGAAGTTAACAAAAATAGTATAATCATGAAATTTGTGATCTAAACTTTCAAACATTTCATATTTATAGATGAAGAGTAAGATTTGTCTTTACAACGACAACATTGATAAACTTTTAAAAATATTCTACACAAAATGGCTGTAACAGTTTTTGTATTTATATACAAAGACAACGGTGCTTTTATCTGTAATTCTAAGCGCTTAAAAAAATTTCAATCATATGAAAACATCGAGTAATGGACATCGATAGAATAAAATTCGAGTGTATGTTGTGTGATAAATGTCGAAGTTGAAAATAGTACGCCTTATTTGGTGAATTGATTGCATACAAAACTGGAATGTAATATTTTGTACTTAAAAATAAAAAAATAAACAATAATAAATGCACGCTCAAATATACATCAACAAAGATAATAAATATAAACATTTACAAGCATTTACGCTTGTTTCCGATAACGTAACTAATGTGTCAAGAAGCTAAAATAACTTTTACACTATTTAATATAATATAATGTAAAAATCGTAATAACAAAAACAGTACTAACAAACAATAAACAGAGTACATGTAAACAAAAATAAAAATAAAAAGATTCTTCGGCCGGCCCAACAAGCACGAAATATTTGTAGGCAGCTTTTAAGCATCTCGACCCATTTCATCCTTTTGTGACCACGAATAACCACCGTCAATAGGGATTATATATATTTTTGGCTCAACGCTAACATCATATTGATCTTCAGTCGCCACTCACTTCTGGTAACGATCGCTCGAAATCGATAAGCGCACGATGAACGAATTCATACTGTTCGGCAGTCTGAATCATTCCGCCTCTGAAAAATCAATTTTTAATTAAAATTTAAAAAAAAAAAATTTTTTTCCTAAGTAAATTACCTGTCCAATCTCATGGCACAAACGATTCCCAACACGTCCAACATGTTTTCTTCCATTAATTGCTGCATTCCGATACTGATGGCTATGAAACAACCCGTGCGTCCAATTCCAGCGCTGCAGTGAACGATGATGGGTCCTCGGCTCAGTCCGTTATTGTCGCATCTGTGAGACTCCACTTCCACTGCCATGGCAACCAATTGCTTCGGAGTTGCTGGGGTTTTGTGATCCGGCCAAGCTGTGAACCAATAATGCTGCATTTGATGGCACTGATTTCCTTTCTAAAAAATAAATTAAAATGTGTTAAATGTTAAAATAAAATTTAAATTTATTAACGTACTCTCAGAAATAATTCTCGGACAGTGTATCCTTCACGAGGAGAGACTTTTGATGTGGTGACTTCGATTTCCCCGTAGGTCGCACGAACGCTCGGAATGTATGGTTCGCATTTTATCTTGTTTTTCTCTTTTAGTTTTGTAATCATGATGATCATCGGGCTCTTTTCTTCCCACGCCATTAACCAGAAGTCTTCAATCGTGTGCACCATTGGCCCTTGCGCTGCTATGTATGCGTTTTCCTCGTTATCAAACCCCTGAAATTATAATTTAAGTAAACAAAGAGTTATTAATTATATTTTCATTTAATACGTACTCGCACGTAATTCGCATTGATATAAGTGCTCAGCGGATCGCTGGGATTTTCTGGTAACTTCACTCGCGTAGTTTCATCTTTTTTAAAGAAAAAAAAATTTTTTTTTTTGAGTTTTTTTTATTTTTAATTTCTGATATTGATTTACTTGGAATGATTGTTTTGTATCTATTTTTTGTTCCTGATCCTGCAACTTCAACTTTGTCGGGATGGTTCATTGGAATGTCCCAAAATTCGTTGTGGAGCATCTTGACATCCTTGACACAATTCCGCAATTGCTTTCTAGTCATTCGGTTACCGGCCGATAATAAATATTCTTCGCAGTTACTTTCGCGAGATGGAGACGAGTATGTCACAGATGATTCCGGTGAAGGGTTAAGTTCGATGGTTAGTGAAGTATTGGATCCACGTCTAATTAAAAATTCAAAAAAATTTTAAAATTTTTTTTTGAAAAAAAAAATAAAAACAAACCTTTCGAGAAGCCCCTTTGCACGCACACGCATCGGTTCCGTCTTGATCACTTCGGACATGTAAATAGTTGCGCCTTCGGGCTGTACGGGATCTGTGTTTTTAATACTTGGTTTTACATCGGGGAAAACACACATGTGTTTAGTTTGTTCTTCGTCTGCTAACTTTTTATCGATTTGTTGCCGAAAACATAAAAACAACTAGAAATTTAAAAAAAAAAAAATTAAAATTATGAAGAAAATAAAAAAAATAAAAAAAATAAAAAAACACTTACAAAAACAACTACAAGAACTAAAACAAAAAGTAAAGTCGAGGCGATCAGAAATGGTAATTGCCACGTTTCCCAAATTTGTTTCTGAAACACTTTCCACATTTTAGCGTCGGCTAGAACCTGACGAGCTGCTTCTTCCTATAAAAGAAATCGTTTAAAAAAGATAACATAAAACTGAGTACTCACGAAGAGTAATAAAATTCAAATTACTTTTGTTTCTTTCTTGCCGTTAATACTTTTGATGGGAATGTTATGTCTGTAAGATTCCAATTCCTTTAAAGTCAAATGAGGTAGAACCTGAGTTGCTGGAATGAGAACATTGACGCCTTGCAATCGTTGTAAAGAATCCAACGCGGTGTAAACAACGTACATTTCAATCGTTCCTTGCGAGCTCTGAAATTAAATTAATAACGTTTAATTAATTTTTTTTTAATTTTAAAATTTAAATTTGAATGCAAAAAAAAAATTTCTCATGAAATGCTTAAGTATATTGAAAAAAAAAAAAACATTTTTTTTAAAGCAAAAAATAAAGGAAATTTAAATTTCAAACAACAACAAAAAAATTAACTTCGCCAACAATCATAATAAATTAAACCAACAAATTATCTGATTAATCAATTAAGTGACTGTACATTAACGTGACTAATCCTGACGTTTTCTTCCAAAACATCCAATTTCGTAGCTATCATCTTTCTTGTTTTCGCTATCATATCTGGATCGAGTGAACCACTCGGAATTTCTAATTTCTGGAAAATCACACATAATTCAGAACAAATAAAAATCACACAAAATAAACATCACAACTTACAACGACGAATTTGTACTCATCAGCCACCAAATCGACTTTATGCACATTCGAATGCCCCGTGTCGATTTTCACTTGATCGAGCATATCGTCCAACTCGTACTTATTCCCTTGGTGATTAAGCGGTTTTATAGCAATTTCATCATTACTTTTCATTACCGGTTCAGTTGATCCTAAAAAAAAATTAAAAAAATGAAAATTTAATCGAAAATTCTCCTTTTATTATATTTTTTCCAACTCGATTCATATTCCATGCAATAACTACATATATAATACAAATAAAATAGAATTTTTTCCTGCCTTACAAGGCCACAATTGAGCTGAATGGGAAAAAAGGCAGGTGTGCCGTGAATGAAGGAAAAAAAGAAAACAAACACACTGACTCACTATAATGGCATGCCAAACATAATCAAAATTCTTCAATTATACCACACCACATTCGAATTGTTATCATTTAAATACGTATCTTCAATTGCCGTTATGTTGAAAACAAAAGTACCACCATTTATTCGCGTAAATGGCCACTTGTCAATAATTCATTACGACAAGGTTTGTTTACCTATTCTTATCCTCCGACGAATAATCACCTTATCGCGGAACAAAAAATTGAAAAGATAATTTTAAGATTGATTTCATTTGTGGGGTATAGCACGAGTGCGAATTATTATTCTGGGTCGAGACAAAGCTGACGTGAAGAATATTTAATGGGAATTAATAGGATCTTGTTATTACGAAGTATAATTGTGTTATTATTTTCATGCCGAATTAAAAAGGGTTTTGCGCAATGCATGATGGAAAAATTACAAGCTCGGGGTTTAATTACCTGGCAGAAATTGGCGTGTTAAAGTAGCTAGAATGAATAATGTAGACGTGAGTTTCCCCGCGCGAAAATTCCTCGTCCAAATGGCAACAGCCATGTTGATGTCTATGCGGGAAAAGCTCGATTCGCTAGTGTGAGATTCATGCGCGAAAAGTAGAGCGCCGAGTTACCGCGGTGAGTTGTAGCGGGAAATGATGGTTACTGTGGCTACGAGTTAAAACAATTTCGCGAGTTTGAATTGATTGCGCGTAATTGAAAATAAAATTTATATTTTGTTTCCTGGAAGAAAAGTTAATTAAATTCATAAATATGGAATTTTTTAAAAGATAATAAAGGTGTTTATGAAAGATTAGTTGAATTCCTGCATTTTATTAAAGAAAATTGAAATTCAAATGTGAGCAGAGAAGTTGATCAGAGGTAACAGCGTTACTAATTGCAAGAAAAACGCGAGGAAAAGCAGTGATGCCACTTTAAAGCCACTGACATTTCAATGTTTCCAGTTCCCCGAGTGTAGCTAGGTTAGCCATGAGCTTTTTTGAGAGTCGATTAGCCTTTCGCAATTTATGTTTCAAATGTAGTTAAATGGCCTTGAAAGTTTGTAATTTATTAATCATTTTATACATTCTGCAATTGAAAATACTAAATTGTGAAAACGGCTCTCATAATGTAATTAAAACGTCAACTAGAAACTCGAAAAGTAAGTTTTTGTTTACGGTTTGTAACTTTGCAGTTGATTTTTTTCAATTTTAAAATTTCTTTTAGAACTTTGGTCCGTTCTGACTTTAGTACATTTTTACAACAACGGTTGCGGTATAGCCACTTCGCTTAGGAGTGGAACTTGTTATACGAAGAAACAATGCGCTCACAAAAGAGGACAGATAACGGGAAAATGTGCAAATGGTTTTGGAGTCTGTTGTTTATGTAATTTTATAAATAATTACAGTTTAATATTTATAAGGGCATAAAAATGTTATAAAAATTATTTTTATATTTTATCAGTTTCTGCGTCGTGCGGTGACAGAGCGCGTGAAAATTGTACTTATTTTTCGAGTCCAGGATATCCAAATAGATTCGTTCTACCAACTAATATGTCAGCTGTATGCAACTTACAAATCCTACGGCAAAATCCTAATGTTTGCCAGATAAGACTAGACTTGGTCAATTTTGAGCTTTTTGGTGTTCAGGAAGGGGAGTGTCAAGTCGATTTGTTTACAATACTCAACGGAGGGATTCCAGCTTCCGGTTCGATTCCTATGTTATGTGGAAATAACACTGGACAGCACAGTAATGTTAACAAAAAACCATTTTCAAAGTCTCTAATCTTCACTTCTCATAGTTAAACATCATTTTCTCATTATTGAACATCCTTTGTTAAATCTCAGATATTTTTAAATAACGATTTAATAGTTTTGTTTTTAACTTTATAACCAGTTTATCTCGACGTCCCTAGAGGAAGAAGTGCAATTGAATTGCGTGCAATTTTCCAATATCTCTTTGATAACCCTGACTTAGGAAGAAGATTCGATATTAAGATAACACAGATCCAATGCACCAATGAACTAATGGGTACGAACCACAAAGTCAAGATTCATTCAACTGGAGTAACCACCGACTTCCGTAAATTAAACGATATAAATCTTTATTGCAGCTCCATCAGGCTGTCTTCAATACTTTACTGGTCAGTCGGGAACAATAACAAGCTTCAATTATGCCGGAAGTTCACCGCTATCAGAAGGATATCCCATTAATCAAAATTATGGCATTTGCATTAGAAAGGAACCTGGATTTTGCAGCATTAGGTTAAACAGTCTAAACGACGCTTCACTATTAAATCAGTCACGGCTATTTTACTGCAAACTAAATCAAGGTCAATGTAGCACAATAACCTAATATTTGTTTACATTGACAGGTACTCAACTGATTCACCATTTCAGTTCGGGATCAACGACGGTGATGATACAGCTCAAACGGGAAGTAACTGTATGATTGAAGCAGGAGACGACGGAAGTCGAGATGATTATTTAGTGATCCCAGGCGGAAGTACAACGACAGACGATGTAACAACGTCTTCAGATCGCTATTGCGGCGGCGCATTTCCGCCCGTTACAAGTTAAATAGAATGATCTAATTAAATTTCACATTATTTAACTTTTTTCTTTTTTTTTTAAAATAAAAAAATTAGCATCTTTGATGCCATACGTCATCAACGTAGTTTCTGGTGACAAGTATGACGGGGAAGTTGGATTTAGAATAAACTATGAACAAGTTCCTTGCGCAGTACAAACATAAATTCAATGTGAAATATGAATTGTAATCAGTTAAATCTGTCAATAAAAAGTGTCCTATAAACATATAAATATTGTTTTCATTACTAAGTCAATGGATCAGTGGGACATGTTTTCACAGATGGTTAAACCTCTTTTGTCAAGTCAAGATGACAGAAAAAATCGCCTTAATTAAACTCATCCAACCTTGAAAATTCTCTCATCATTGACCTAAAATTAATATCAATATCAATTGAATGTGACGTCACTCGGTTAATGGGAATCTTTTGTATAAGAGGAGAAGTCATTGCTCTACTTAACCATTTTTTCTTTTTCTTATATTCAATATACTTGAGAAAATGATGCAAGTAAGATGCAGTCCTTAAACATCAGTTTCAAAATTTCAAACACTAATTTTCTTTTCTTTTTAAAGACAAAAAATATCTTCAGTTTTATGTTATTAACATTGAGCATTGCTTTTGCTTTGGATGTGGAAAGCAAAGACTGGAATTCAGTTTTTAATCCAAATGGCAAAATCATAAACAAACCTCTCAGAGATCATGCAGTAGAAAAAGGAGCTCAACTTTTGCAAGTACAACCACCTTTTGGGTCTGTTTATGAAAAGTATCCTGGGTTACAGAAATGTAAGTAATGAAATAATGATTTAACTAAATGGGTTTTGTTTTACTTCTTTTATTACAGTTGGGAATGTAAATCAAATCCCTTTAGTTTCCTAACTTAAATCTCTTGTTCGCCCTCATTTTTTTACAAGGCTTGCCTGCAGCACAATAAAGGGTAAAATTCAAACTGAAGGTAAAGGGGGTTTATTAGTGTCTTGAGAGTGCACTTCTCCATCTCCTCCAACTTAATGCCACTCAAGAGTTCTCTAAATTGCATTTTCAATCCCACGCACACCATAAAGTGGATCACCTTCTCAGTATTTATTATTCTTCAATATTTGCAGTGTTTCCTTCTGTTTTCACACTGGTCAAATTTACAAACGACGACTGCCCCGCGTTTAATAATTTAACTGGAACTTGTATGACCCAAGCTGAATGCAATATTCGAGGTGGATATGCCCAAAACCATTGTGCAAACGATTACGGTGTTTGTTGTATCTGTAAGTTCGATTTACTTTTTCTTTTGTTAAAAATAAAACTGTCAAATCACCAAATAACATCTTTTGTTCAGTCGTTCGTACTTGTGGTGAAATCGCCTACCAAAACAACACTTATTTCGTCAATCCTAACTTCCCCGGAGTGTACAACTTGAACCAATCGACGCACAGCATCCAATGCGACTTGAGGGTTTTCAAGCATAGATTCGACGTCTGTCAATTGAGACTCGACCTCGACTATTTCGAGCTAGCGGGAAGTCCTGATTGCCAACTCGATCGCTTTACCGTCCCTTCTCCGGGATCACCCGTGATCTGCGGCAGAAATTCAGGCCAACATAGTAACATTTGAACGTTCTAAAATTAAAGTCAATAAAACTAATGAGTTTTTTTTTTAAAGTTTACGTGGATTTCCCGTATGGAGTTGACACACTGACATTACCAATGACATTATCATCGATAGCGACGGAAAGACAATTTGCCATTCGTGTCTCGCAGATCACTTGTGGTGCTGCCAAACAAGGTATTGGTTTTTTTTGTTGTTTATTTTCATTTTACTCAAGTCTTTCTGTCCCAAAACAGCACCTCCCGGTTGTTTACAATACTACACAGAACGAGCAGGAACGATTCAGAGCTTCAACTATGGTGACCCGATAAATAACCCGGCTGAAGGTAACAGTGGATATCCCCCGAATGCAAATTACGGAATTTGTATTCGAAAGGATAAAGATTTCTGCAGTGTGAGGTAAACAAACACTCACAAACCGGCAATTAACGGATTAGTGAGAAATTTTACTTTTCTTTCCCCAGATTTTCTCGAGGAGGGCCCTTTATGGTGGGCACTGTAATTACAGATGGATCCGACGGTGTACAGACTGGAGCCGGGTGTCAAAATTTACCGTTATCTTTACCTGGTAGAGGCGATTACGTAATTATCCCTAACAGTGGAGCATCAACCTTCAGTGGAATAATAACAAACGACCGTTACTGTGGAGACAATTTTCCAATTTTGGAAAGTATGTTTTTTATGTTTTTCAACTTATTAAATTTTTTTAAAATAAAAATAATTGTTTACTAGCTCGAACTGCACCCTACGCAGTCTTCTTCGTCTCTGATAACAACAACAACGGTGAAGGAGGTTTTCGACTCAACTACGAACAAGAACCGTGTTGAAACTGTAGATTTTTGTACAAAATTAAATTGTAGTGGCTTTTTAAATATAATTTAATAAACTGAAGCCGGTCTTCGCCCCTTTTAAAAATAATAAAAACAGAAATTTTAATTCCTGTTATTAAAAACCCCATTTACATTTCAAGTTCACTTGAAGCAACGAAGTGAAGCCGAGCAGAAACAAGTTTACTTCCGTTTTCTTTTTCAGTCACATTTGTACGACACAAACGCGCGTGTAGAGTCATGGAAAAGATTTATCTCATTCCCTTATTAATCACGTTATCAATTGCCGCATCAATACCCGATGATAACAGCTTAATTTCAGATGAAGCCAACTTCACAACAGTTTCCGAGGAACTTCTTAATGCCACGAGTCACCGAAATGCTAAATGTAAGTTAATTAGAAAATAATTATAAAATAAACAGAAACTGTTTAATTATTTATAATTTTAAGTTTTGCCCAGAGGATCCGGAATAGATTTGTTCAAATCTAAGACATCGCTTCCGTCAGTGTTTACTTTTGTTAGTTTTAAGAATGACGCTTGTTCTACGAATACATTTCCAGTGGGTAAAGGAACGTGTTACACTCCTCACGAGTGTAAAAAGAGAGGTGGTTTACGAAAAGGGTCTTGTGCTTTGGGATTTGGATCGTGTTGTGTTTGTGAGTTATAATGTTGTATGATTTTATAATATTATATTTATAGCATTTTGTTTTTAGTTTCGAAAACATGCGGTGAAGTTATAACAGAAAATTGTACTTACTTTACAAATCCAGAGTACGATTGGGGAGCTGGTTATTTTCCTAACGGTCAAGAGACTTGCGAGATTCAGGTGGTCAAATGTCGTCCTGACATTTGCCAATTGCGGCTCGATTTTGAGGAATACGATGTATTTGGAGTTACAAATGGTGTCTGCAATGTCGATAATTTTGCTGTAATTGGTGGAAGTTTCATCCCCCCACTGTGTGGCAACAACACTGGCCAACACGGTATGAGTGCTGAAAAGAGATAAAGTGTATAATTTATAATTAAACTGTTTTGCTTTTATTCAAGTGTATATTAATATTCCGCCTTCTACTGATATAACAACATTGCAAGTGAATTTAGATTCATTAGCATTTCCAGGAGTAACTGATAATTATGAACGAAGATGGAATATTAAAGTGACACAAATTGAATGCAACAATCCTAATTTAGGTGAGTTTTACTTCGATTTTATGTCTTAAAAAAGAAAAGAGAGGAAAAAAAACAGAAGAAAGAGAGAGAAAGAGAGAAAGAGAAAACCACTGTTCATTAATTAAGATAAAATTACCTTTTCTATGTTAAAGCACCTCCAGGCTGTCTTGAGTATCACACAACTCGTTCAGGAAAAATTACCAGCTTTAACTTCGGAACTGATGTAACTCAAAGTACGTTCGGATATCCCAACGGATTAAACTACGGCGTCTGCATCAAAAAGGAGACTGGCTATTGTAGCATCAGGTACACGCAAAACACCCAGTTTCAATTCGGAATCAATCCCAACGAACCGAATACAATGATCGGATACACCGGCGCGGATTGCGGCTCTTTCACCAACACCCCCGGAGGGGATTACGTAATAATTCCCAACGCCGAACCAACAAACGATCGGTATTGCGGCGGAAGTTTCCCACCGAACGGAGTCGAAACTCAATCAATGCCCTACGTTTTAACCGTAGTTTCCGATTTTCAAAGTTACGGTGAAGGCGGATTCATGTTGGATTTCAAGCAACAACCTTGCGCTTAATAAATCACGACTCAAACTAAATTATTCAAATTTGTCATCTTCCTATAATTTTCGTGTAAATAAATTTAAATAATGTAGAAATACTTAAATTATTTAAATTATTAAAGACGTTTGGGCATTGTTAATTGTTGTGTTGTTTTTTTTAGTATAATATATATCATACTTCTTAACAAAAACAATTTTATTAATGATTAATATTTACATGAGTCAAGGAAAGGCATCTAATGGATTGAAATGATTAGGTAAACTTGTTGTACTATGGCAATCAGGTCCATGCGAATGAGATCCAGATTCTGTTATAGGCTTGGTTGAATAGCGTTGAACCAATTCCTTGAGTAAATCTGGCCACCAAGGGCATATCGTGTGGATGTCTTTGCAGGTTTTGACACAAAATGGTAAACATAAACAAATACCAGTTCTGTAATATAAGAGATACATTGTTGTAATAGAATAAATTGGCGAATTATATTATTTCTTAGATTATTGTAGTAATAAAAGGAAAAGTGATTGTGTGATTTGTATTTCCTTGTCAGTGAAAACTGTCCATTGTTTATGCTTACGAGAAAACCGTGCGATTAATACACAACTGAACAATTTCCGTTTAATTTAAGAGCATTGTGTCTTGTTGGTGATGCACCAATGCCGAGTATTTTGATTATTTAATGTAGTGTTTAAAATACGACGAAAAATGAAGAAACTAACATTAGGATTTCGTTATATTAAGGTAAGTGATTGAAATGTGAGTGAGGGAGATGAGTATTTTGTCGCAAAAACCGCAAGGGTAAAAAACTGAGTTTGTGAAACCTTCCATTGTATTTTTTTCCTTTTTTTTTTCATTGGGTCTGTATTGTTTGAATAGAAAAGACCAGGATAAAAACAGAAAGTCTCATTTTTCAATTTTAACCTTTAATTTAACGAGCACGTCTGGAAGGCAAGAAGGATCTCAGCTCGCCACCGGGCAGCTGGGAGCCCGCCGTTCCGCCATTTTGGGCCCAATGAACGCACCCGACAAGCACGACGCCCGCCATTGCAGCATAAGTGCAAATTGTTGATAATGTCCCTGTGCATCCGCTGGCTTTCGATTCTGACGGCGGAGGTTGAAACTTCTCGCCGCAATGAGGGCACGTCACTTCGCGTTTCTCGGCATTTTCGTTACTGGGTAATAGAGTTGTGCGTGATGATCGGTGTTCTTTAAAATATGAGTCGTCCGTTTCCTCTCTTCTCTCCGTTGACGTATCTGAAACGAAAACAACAAAAACGTTTCTGTAAATTGGGATTCTGAAAAGAACTTCACTGCAAAGCTCGCGCGCAATGCAATTTGGAGCGGGTTAAAAGGAGACTTCGCAATCAGGTAGAAGCTTAATATTTTTGAGTGCTCAAAGGGGTATGCACGTAGTAGGAGCCCAGAAAATGTCACGCTTTAAACCAACACAGAAATGTCAATTTCGCCTAGTCCAAATCAAATAACTTGAATATTTTATTCGTATTGATCGAGTTATTGCAAATTGTGTGTGTTTTTGTGTATGTTTTTAAGTGAAAAGTTCTGTAAGTTTGTGGCACTTACGCCTCATGTTGACATTTATGTCTTTTGGTGCTACACTATCTAAAGTAATGGAATAGATGATAAAAACTATTAAAACTACTTCAGATGTGCTAAGTTCTCAGGATTACCTGAAGATAACCTAGGAAACGTCGACATTGGGTCATGATTTCCACTTAATATAGATGGTATTTTTCGAACCAAATCCATGGGAAACGAAGAACCGGACGTAAGTGGCAGCAGTTGGTTCGCGGTCAACTTTGGTTGCTCAGTTACTGAAATTATTATAAGCAATCTAATAATCTATTGATTTGGTGTTAAAAAAGTTATTACCAGCTTTCCGGCTTTTTAAATCGTCTGAATTATCTTTTTTTAGACCATCAATTATACCCTGCCATTTAGTTTTATCATTATCATCTTTAGTATGAGGTTTTAATGCTAGATCAATTTAAATCAAATTAAATTTCTTTTTAAAAATTACTGAGGATGAATAACAAAGTAACTCACATAATCTTGCAGATGGTACAGTAGCGCTTCTCGACCTTGAACTTATAGACCCTGTTGCTGATGCTGACTCCGAAGTGTCTTGACAAAGTTGTCCGGGTAAGGAGTAGACCTCACTTTTTGGTGTAGAATTGTCAAAGCCATCTAAATTACACAGTAACAAAGGTTATTTACTCAAGCTTTAATAAGACAAAGATCAATTCTAGCAGAAGGTCATTAAGAGGCTTCAAATAGTATTGCTTTTCTGTATCCTCGACTTAAAGCCGTAAACATTTCTACTTATCTCACTTGCAATCATTAAAAAAAGACATTGCTATGTAGCAACCCTTTATCGACTTGACAACCAAGAGTTATTTCTCGAATGTTTACCTGAGCTGGCTGAAGGAAGTGGAGTTAAATTGCGAGCAGAGATCCGGATTCCGGATGAAATGGAAGATGAATTATCTAAGCATGCAACAAAGTTAGAACATTCATTACCCGTGCATCAACAAATTACACTTTAAAGCACGTTGAATCGATTAAAATCTTAATAAAACTCAACAACATAACAAACACACGTTTCCTAACCTGGTTTCCCAGAAACAATTTCTTCTGTTTTCCATGGCAAAGACAATTTTCGTCTTGAAACGAACGCCAAATCACCATGAATTGATGGCAAAGACGATTTTCGCCGATCATAAGCTACCAAAACAAAAAAACAAATTTGCAGCTTTACATTTATTAAGCCCAATTTCTTCGCAACATGAAAACAACATGAAAACAACTTCAAATTGATTCGCTGCTAATCAAAATCGCAATCTCCTTCTATTATTTATCACAGTCGCACAAATAAATCGAATACAGTTGCCCAAATAGAAATCAAAACTAACAAAAAATTATTTACGCAAACAAAAGCTGCGCTTCACCTATCAATTACGTTATTAAAACATCGACTATAAATCAAGTGAAAGTGAACAGATTAACAAATGCATGCCATTATGTCACATCCCATAAAAAGGTTTTTATGACCTCATTCATACTTCTCACAACACGCTTTGATTACTGATGGTCCTCGACGTGTCAACGTGCAAGTCATTATATTAAAACGCGATTAACAAACACGAAATTGATTAATTACCTCTTTCATTACTAAAATGCAAAGGTGGCAGAAAAATTGGGTCAGGTAGATCTGGATTCATCAAGATGATTCAAGGCCAGCTCGCATTTCAACAGCACTCGTAACTTGTTTATGCTTTTCTGTCATGACAACTATTATCGATTTTTATATGCAGTGGACACGTGTAACCTGTTGTTATGACTACGACTCATTGACCTAATCTCTGGTCAATAAAACCATACAAATTTCAAACTTTTTTACTGCTTAAGAAGAAGTAAATAAATAATGAGCAAGCGACAAAAATGTATGAGATTTCTTTCTCTTCATATTCATTCTCTTTTTAATCAATAGCGAATATATGTGGCCAAATAAGTTCTACATTCAGGACAAGAATGGTTTATATTTTGACATTTTGCAATACAAAATGGTAGGCAACAACTGTAAAAATGTATTAATAATAAAAGAAATATTGATCTGTTTATTTATATGAGAATCTACCAGCAAGGACAGAGTAAACATGCTATTATAAAAGTTAGTAGTCCTGGATTTGGTCTTGTGCGAGTTACGACATTGGAACCACACTTGGGACAGGTTACGAGCAATGGCTGTGGTCCAAACGTGCCGGTGTAGTGCGTGTTCGACATGCTTTTTTGTATTTTTCATGTCATCATTGAAATTTAAACTTTAAATATTTATAGAAATATTGGGCCTAATTCATTCTTGCACACAATCATTAACAATAGGTGTCTGTGTGATGAAAACAAAAGCAGTTTGCTTTGTTTATTGAAAGTTATTACATCTATATGAGTTCATAACAAATATATAACGATTTATGAGGGAAAATATAATGAGATTATTATTATTAAAGACGTGTTTTGGTGCCGATGTGAGTATTGCAACTTGGACAAGCATGATCGACGTCTTTACAGCTTTTGATGAAAAATGGCACGCAACAAAATGCTGCACCGACCCTTGATACAAAAATGACTTTTAAGAATGTAAGAAGGTGAGAAAATAAGAAAATCGACAGTTTTACCCCGTTAAACACAAAATTCCACACGATAACCAAGTACATAACCCGTTTTGATACTTTGCTTTAGTTGTGATTGTCGTACCGCATCTGGGACAAACTGTGTTATAAGGATCTGATGGAAATTCTGGCATTTTCACTCCTAACTAATAAAATCAAATCATTTCATACATAAAATAAATAAAAATTAAATTTTACCGTCAGGAAAACTCGGGCCTATTTACTGGGCATCTATTTATGCAACCACGTAACAATAAAATAAACAATACTACTTAAAGTCTGACTTTTATCAATCTTTTTCATCATTTCATAGTTTAATTTATCATTACAATATTTCTCATATAACATTTCGAAAAGATCAAAATTTCTTGGTAATTACTAATTAGAACTTCGAGGATTGATGATCAAACATGAGATATATTCAGTTATCAAGGGGCGAAGGAAAAACTTCTTTCCAAAGGATAATAAAATACGGATGTGGGCCTAAATTTGTATGGGATAGAAAGAAGAATTTTGAGATGATGATAAAAGAGCAGGTAAACACTATCAATATATTTAACAAAGCCATAAATTATTTAATAAAACTAAATTTAGGGCGCAACGTTTTGGTTCAGGGTCTGGTTGACGTATTGCACTCATCCTGAATGCCCAATTTTATTGGTATTTCAAATATTATAATTAATTTTTATTAACTTTAAAGGAATTTAATTTTAATAGATTCAGCAAAAGTATCCAGATCAATTCTGCAATGCCTACAGCTTGTTGCACGAAGGATTTGTAGCTGGTATTTATAAATTAATATAATATATAACTTTAATTAAAATATTTTAATTAGGTTCAAACGTAATTGATTTCTGTTGGCGTGTATTATTTATAGTAGGTAAACAACCGTTTTATCTTAATGAAGTAATTAGGAATTGATGTTTATTAATGTTTTATATTTATATTAAAGCAATACCAGGACGAGGTGGTGCGCGAAAAAAGAAGAAAAAACATCCTTTAGAAGAGGTAAGTAGTGATTAAAGTAATTGCAGAATTAATGAGTTGAAGTTTAGTTGCAGGATGAAATTCATAATCTCGTAAAACTGAATTTCGCCATTGTTCTTTGCGAGGTATTTTATGAATGGTTACTCGCCAGATCTGTGGAAGACGAATCGAAACTGACTTACTGGGCTTTACCCGAGAAGTATTTGGATCCGCAATTCAAACCGGGGCCTTTAGAAAAGTATCTGGCTTTGTATTGGAAAAATATAATCTATGAATTTCTTGGGATAAACGAGAAGCAGCTTCCGTGGCTTGGCACGATTTTGCACGGCAAACACAAGCGCGTTACTAAAATTAAAGACGACGGAACTGAAGAAGTGAAGCGTTGTTCGAGAAAAGTGCGATTGTATGTAGACTGTTTGGATAAACTGATTAAAACTAGAGATGAAACTAGAGATGAACCGAAGAAAAAAAAATGACTTGTATTTGTTTTGTTCGCTTTTAAAACTAAAACTGTAATAAATGAGTGTCGCGTATAGTATGACATGTTGGCCTTATTTTGATTGATATTCACGCACTGAGTAACCAACTTATCGTGATAAGATCAAACATAATTTTGTTGAGAATGAAAAATGTTGTGCTTGTTTACTTACGTTTTTCATTAGTTTTGCTGTCAAGGTTTCGGATTCAGCTTTGATTCTGCTGCGACCAGACTAATCCAATTTAGTGTGACCTCAATAATTTATGTACAAGGCTTTGGCCAAGGAGGTGAGGTGAGGGTTGCTTTGGCCTTATTTATGCACTGCTTTATGCAAATTTCCCTTTCACGCAGAGATGTTATCTAGGAAGTTAATTGAAATTCACAGAAATCTCACTAAAATTGTAATTTGATTTAACTTACCATTTAATTAAACTTTCTTTCGAAAGAGATTTGGATTGGGTTTCGGCGATTAAAGTGGAGAGGCGTTAATATGAGGTCGGCATTGAAGTGGTAATTCGGGGGCGTTTATAAAAAGAAATGGTTTGGGGTGCGTGGGAGTTAAATGGAACGGCGTTTATACAAACAATAAGAAAAAATTGAATAAATAGATGTCAAAAACTCAACTTTTTTCCTTTAAAAAAAAAAATGTCATAAACGTGGCACGACTTTAACTTCCTTCACGACATTAATAATCAACCACCTCTTCACCATTCATTTTTCAGAATACTTCCATTTCCACCCTATAATTTATTACTACACAAAGTACCAATCAGTACCGTAACCAACCGCCAAGGAAAACAGTACACATAAATATAAAATTCACAAATATAAATATTTATTTCACAACTATATACATTTCTAACTTCTCTCTGAAAACAAAATACTTACCCAACTCACCTCTTGAGTCACCTGACACCTGAAAAAGAAAAAACCGCAATTAATAATTCGCAAAAAAAATTTTTCATAGTACTATTTAAGAAAATAACTCCCAATCAAAATTGTAAACCACTTGATAAAATACAACAGTGTAACACTATATATCTTTGAAAATTAGAAGGAAAAAATGGACAGATTTTTGAATTATCAACGAGAAACTGCCTGAAATACAATATCTACAATTAGATACTTTACAATTTATTCCCCTCGATCCCAGGTATCCTAAATTCAAATTCATTTCAAATTCGCACTAATTTGTCACAGTTAAAACATACTAAAACAAGCCATTTACACCAAACCTTCTTTACAACCAGACGTAAACCCAAAGACTAAAAATTAAAAAAAAATAAAAATAAAGAAATAAAAAATTAATAATAATCAAAAGATCCTACAAATCCAATAGAGAATAAAGATTTTTCAAATAAACTAAGCAAAAATAAAAAAATTCAACGAATCCATGAATTGTGTCACTGTATGGAAGACATGTTTACAAACTTTTACAAGTTGTCATGTAACAAGAATGTACAATCGATTCAATTCTCTTCCACACTCACTTAACACAGTCTTGACCAGTTATTTCCATTAAATAATGGTCAGTAATGTGCTCATATAATTCAATACTGGCTTATATATATTTTTATATATATAATCTTAAAATTGTATATTGTTTTTACTACAGTTTATCACAAATAACAATAAACAATGTATCAATCCAGTCCCACCAAACCCAACATGAAAATGCGAAAATTGCTTTAAATGTAGATAGAATATGTTAACATGCAAATATTTTTTACAAAAAAAAACCTTTTCAAATATGCACTCGAGAATATGCATTGTTCAAAAACTTATTATAAAAAATAAGTTATAATTTTCACAATATCAAACTTTCACTAAATCGATTTTCAATGTGAAAAGCTGCGAAAACTGATCTAAAAGAAAAATTTATAATTTCATTTAACAATTTCATTTAAAATTTCGTATTTATTATTTTTTTTTACAACAATGACAACCAATGTCATAAAAATGTTGGAAAAAAATTTTTACGTATTTTTTCCTTAAAAAAAAATAAATAAAAAAATCCCACAATTCCAATTTTAAATTTCTGATTAAATACATATCTGGGTATTAAAAAATTATGAATAGGGAATAATTCTAAAAAAAAAAATTTAAAACCCCTTAAAATTAATTTTTTTAAAAATAAAAAATAAATAAATATATTTAAACCTTATTACAATTCCATTATGTACATTCACATAATCCAAATCTAACTAACGAATGAATGTATGGGAATTTCATTTCCTGTTTACAACATTGAAAATATCTTCAAATCAAATATAGTCCCAAAAATAAAAAAATAATAATAAAAAAAGAAAACAAAAACAAAAATGAAAAATATATCTTGCGCATATTCAATTTACAAACACTTCTAAAAATACAGTAAAATACAAGCAACAGAAAAAAAAAATATATAAAACAATATTACAACTTACCTTTCTAATACATTTGCAGTGACTCTTCTTACATTACCGTTATCTTAAAGTGTACAATCTTACAATCCTTCGATGGGATGCCACAACTGCAGTTCACTTAAGACAAATCTTCAAGAACATTATAATCAATTCGATACAAATTTTCAAATTAAATATAAATTCCTAAATTATAAATTTCTCACAATATCCACACATTCGTAAACTTTAATGGCATAATCATTAATTGACTACTATCTTCTAACACGACTACAATTATATTTTCTAACTCTACAAAATAGTGAATTTTAACGATAAAAACAAACAATGAAAAAAAAATAGTCGAAATTCTTCACTCGAATGTCTTGAAACGGTTCCGCATTTCACAATCCGCCGATGACTTCAAATCCTCTTCTCAACTGCCGTCGTTTCACACTCGAAGATTTCATTGACGAAGCAAAACACGCGATGAAACCATTTTTCTTCCGACGCCGGTCATGACGCTCCGCATTCAGTATTTCGATGAGCGATGTCGCTTCGACATTACGCCATTTTGAAAATTAAAAAGCATATACCCACAAATAACTAGGTATAGACAAAATCAAAGCTACTGACAGTTTGTTTGGGAGGTTTCAAACATCCATAGAGTTCCATACATGTTGCAATTTATATTTAAGTTTATAATATACTTTTTTTTTTTGCTTTTAAGTGTAAATTTTTACTTTTTTTTTTGTATGGAATTTTTATCTTGGTAGTTTCTCACCTAAAAAAAATTTACAAAGTATTCACTAACTTAATCAAATAAATATAATCATTTTTAACGGTTTTATCAAAAATTTCACCTGTCAAGTTTATAACCATCATGCAGAAAAATGATAATTTTAAGGCTTAATTTTTGTAAATAAAAGCCCGTTTTCAGAATTTTACAATTAAATAAACACTTTTCTTTGATTAAATATCAAAAGAGACCCTTAAATGTGTGCAATTTCGTTGTAAGAGTGTCGTAAGTACTCACCTGTTTGAATTAATGTCGACTGCTTCGATGTTCGCGATCGCGGTCTCGATCCCTGTCCTTGTCGCGGTATCTGTCGTCGTGATATCGGTCGCGCTCTCGACTTCGTTCGCGGTATTCTCGATCTCGCGACCGGGAGCGATCACGTCGCCTGCTCTTGTCGCGATGTGAAGATCGTTCACGTTCTCGGGACCTTTCACGTTCACGGGATCGGCCACGTTCCTTCGATCTAAAGGTTCGAAGATTACAAAACAACTCATTAATTTCGTAAAAAAAACTTTAAAAAATTCGAAAATAATCATTCCATGCACTATTTTCAAATATGACACCAAATAATATAAATTTAGTTCAACATAAAGGAAAATAATTCACGTTCTGACTATTCAAAAGTAATAAAACGTGTAAATACAAAAAGACTTGCTCTTTTGACCTCGATCCGTAGGATTTAGACTCAATGCCATGAAGGGTATCTTGAAGTGAACTGATGAGAATCTTGCATCGGTCGTCGTTTGCAACTTTCGACTGTTTAATCAACGAAATCGCGGTCACCAACGTCTCGATCGCACTAGCGTATTCTCCTTTTAAGAAACAAAAAACACATAAAAATCACTTTCTCAAACCCAAAACTCCATCTTACCCGCACTGGCGTCTGCAACAGCGCGCGCAATCGCGCTGCTCGACACCGTTCTGTTTCGATTCATGATTTCGTCGAATTCTGCTTCGCTTAGAGGCGGCGGTCCGTCTTGACGGCTGTCCGGGGGTCTGTTGTAGTCGTATGACGATGGAGGTGGTCGGTTGTAGATGTCACCCGACTGCCCTGATGCTAATGGGCCTTGAGGCGGAGGTTGCGACTGGGATGGAGGGAAAAATGCCGGATTTACGTGCGGAGCCGGAGGTTGGCCGTGTCCTGCGATAAAGATCGAATTTTTGAGTACAAATTGTTTCTAAAAATTTAAATTTAATGCCCACCAGGTAGCGGTGGTCTTGGGGGTGGCACTGAGCTAGGTGGTGGTCCCAACGGTGGGGGTTGTTGAGGAGGAAAGTTTGAGTAAAAGCCTGAAATTTCAGTTTGCAAGTTGAAATTTCAATTCCGTTTTCGACCTTATAATTCAAATACCGATTTTACCTGGTGGTCGACTCCAATCGGGTCTAGGTGGGGGTCCACGAGGATCCGGTGGAGGCGGACCTCTTGGTCCTTGAGGCGGCGGAACTCCGTGCGGAGGCGGCTAGAAGAAAAAAATCAAACATAAGCTAAAATTCACAAACAAAAATTAAAAAAAACTTACCAAGCCTGGTGGTGGTGGCCCCGGGCGCGGTGGGGGTGGTCCCGCCATACCTGGAGGTGGCGGTGGACCGCCGCCAGGTCCTGACAATGGTCGTGGTGGGAGAGGGCCCTGAGGAGGAGGTCCGTTTGGTCTCATGCCCGGTGGTCCTTGTGAATAATCTAAAAAATTAAAAGAAATAATTAATTTTTTTGCATTTTTGATTGTTTTCTGCCACGAAATAGAAAAATCCAAAATGAACGCTTTTCTCCCCAAAATAGTAGATATAATAAAATTTATACTTCACATACTTTGAAAGTTTCTTCTACCTGGTGGGTAAGGTGAAGCGTGATGTGATCCTTGGTGGGGACCAGGGGGCCCTAAATGGCCGGGAATACGTGGGGATGGGTTAAATTGACCTGGAGGGCCACGAGGGCCTCTAATTTGCCCTTGATTAAGTCCTCTAGGCGGTGGACCCATGCCAGGTGGCCGGCCTAAGTTTGGAGCTGTAAAATCGAGCACTTAAAAAAAAAGGAGAAAAAAAAAAAATAAAATCAAAAAAATCAAAAAAAGGAAAAGAAGAAAAGAAAAATCAGATAAATTTGCAACAAGAAGTTATTCAGGTTTAAATTTCTTTTTAAAAGTTATTATTATTATTGCTATTATTATTACTATTATTTAAATTTTTTTTAATATTTTTTTTTTTTTTTTTTTTTTTTTTTTTTTATAAAAATAAAACCTACCCGGACCTGGTTTTCTGCTTTGCATTTCAAATTGATTCAACGTTTGTCGGTTGCAATGGGTTACTACAGGTACTTGTCCGTGGATTTCTCTAATAAATTAAATGAATTTAATGACTGATCTTGAAAATGTTTTTTCTAAACTCACTTCTTCGGCAATTTTTCCATTACAATGCGAGAAGATTGTTCGGAACCAAGCATTATGACGCAAAATCTACATTTGATGTAAAAAAATAACAAATTTTTTAGTTTAAAAAAAAAAAATTAATTAATTAATTCTCTTACCCTTTAGACTGCCCATTTGCACGGTTTTCGTAAAATTTAATTTCCAAAATATCACTCACTCCTAACCCACTCACAGCTTCGATAATGTTTTGATCCGTGGTCCACTATTTACAATCAAATGAATAAATTAAAATTTTTAATTAAAAAAAAAAATTAAAAACATTTACCCATGTTAAGTTTCCGACATATAACGAAATCCTTTTCCCGCTTTGTGTATTATTTGTAGCAGACTGCACATTATTAGAATTCGACTTCTGGGTGTCGTGATGCACCGGATACTGAGAAATAAGCAAAACAAAAACATTTGGTTACGAAATTGATAAAAACAAAACTCGTTCTCGTTTCTAACTTCATCTCCGATTTGTTCGTCGGCTGTGGACGAAGCGGTGATAACGTCATCGTATAAATCGACGCCAGCTTCGTGATTGTAATCTTCTTCCTACAAAAATAATCTCCAGTATTAAACATGCCGTTGGGAGAGAAAATGGCGGTCTCTTTGTTCTCGTGAAATAAGAGTGCGGTTTTGACTGAAAAAACGACGTTTTTCCTCTCAATTGGCAGTGCACAATGTGAAGTGGAATTCAGTGCGCCGTATCGTTATGTTTTCTATTCGATGCACGACTTACTTGATTAAAATCTTGTTCCAAATCATCGGCGTAGAGATCGATGTCCACACCATCGCCTGCCATTTTAGTTAGGCCTATGGTACGGAAATTTGTCACAAGGGGTGTATAAACACAAATTCAATGGGCACGTACTGGAAAATAAATAAACGAATTTTCCGCAATGATTAAATCCCATGTAAATAAATTTTGTTTTTATTGCAAACAAAAGATTTTATTTCAAACTGACGGTTTACTTACAAATTAAAATTATTGATTTTTTAAGGAAATTTTTATCCATATTTTTGATAAGCTAGGATGATAAGGTGATATAAACTTATATAAAAATTACATGATATTACAATAAAGGAAATAATTAAATTTAATAAAATTTTAAACAGCTGTCTAAGAATAGCAGTATGTTATAACTTCGCAGTTGTAATTTGCATAATCAATTTTTTCGTTTTGAAAAAAAAAATTTAAAAAATGAACGATACTCTCTAGAAAAAATTCTAAAACAACATCACGCAGGAGAGATTACTTTTTCTTCTCTTTTTTTTACACACTTAAACTCACCGTTAATTAAGTTAGAATGAGTTAATTACGTTAAATAAACTGAGATCGAGGGTACCGCCGAGTGGAATGTCGGCATTGACGTCATAAATGACGACACCATTTCTTTGAAGTGTGCCATCCGTTTAGTTTTAGCTTGCATTTTCGGTTTTGCTTTTGTTCGCAAACATCTTACCATAACGCCATAACCCGACGTCGGTAAGTAAACAATATCTCGTGCCTTACCTTTGGCTGACAATTAGCACAAATTAAACCACCACAATTTAACTAAACGTTGATTAATTGACGTCATTGACCGACACAGATTTCGCCATTAGGTGTGGCATTTGATAATTCAGAAAATTAGCTTTAAAAACTTTTGCTTCTAGAAATGGACCATAAACCACCAATGGACGCTCCACCGCCGTACCCAGGGCCAGACGGACCAATGCCTCAACAACAACAACCCCAGGGTTACGCATATCCGACTCCCTACGCCCCCCCAATGGGTAATGAAACCATTAAAAAACAAGTGTGAAATAACAATTTAACAACACGAAAAACATAAAAATAACAATTTAATTGCAAATTGCTTTTCTTGCTTTGTGTTCTGTACTGATGTTATCCTGACGAGTGGTCTACTTTTCTCTTTCTGGTGGTTCAAGGAACTTCCCCTCATATGGGACAATATCCAAGAGTTCCGCCACCAAATTTCGGACCTTATGGCCAAGCTCCTGTAACTGTTGCCGTAATCCCAGGTTTGTAAATCGTCCTAACTCCTAACCAACCTTTCTTCTTCTCATTGTTTCGACTAACTATGCATGCTTTTTCTACGTGTAATTGTGTTGCAAGTTCACCCAAATTCCGGACTTTGGAACGTACGAGTGAATGATTGATTAAAGTGTCGTGAAACTCGCTTTGTAATTATTTGTTAAAAATTATAATTACGTTTAATAGAGTGATTTCACACCATCTTGTAGTGTGGTGCGATTATTAATTTGGAAATAAAACCGATTGAAAACCGGTGGAAAATTAAAATCGTAACACTTTTGTGTTTTTTAAGTTGTAGTTTGGATTATATAAATTTCCCGATTATAGGACAACCCATGGGCCGTTCAGGCGTAACAGTGGTCCACACCACAGCTGTTCCAATGTATTTCGGAGCCACTCCAGTCAACGTTACCTGCCCCAACTGTGGAAGTCAAGTAATTACATCGACCACGACCAACCCCGGTTTATTGTCATGGCTCATTTGCGGGATGTGTGTCCTCTTTGGGTAAATCAAACTAAATCATATTTTTAAAACAAAAATTACAAAACGTTTTATATACCTCCGATTCAGGTGCTGGCTGGGTTGTTGTTTGATTCCGTTTTGCATTCCCGAGTGCCAGGACGTCGAGCATACGTGCCCCAACTGCAAAACTCTGTTAGGAACAAATCGTCGACTCTAACTTTGTTTTGAAACCGAATTTCACTTTTTGCTTTTCACATATCAAATTATAATTCACAGTTAATCGTGTATCCATATTAACGAAAGGTTGCAAGGTTAGGTGTGAAACACTAATCTTGTTAATTTAATATATATACATTTAAAACATATCTATAAAGGTTATTCTTTTAAGAACCCACGGTGCCTTAACACATTGATACCTAAATTTGCCTTGAAAAGAATTAACTGATTCGTTTTGTTTGTTTATTGTTAATTAGGTTTAATTTTTCTTTGAGTTACTTAATTATTTTATTCAATTTCTATGTTTAAATAACTCTAATTAATTGTTTATATGTATATTTTCAATTTGCAATCGCAAAATGGTAAACTGAATAAAAATTGTATTTAGTTAAATGAAGTTGTGTTATTTTATTCTGATTAAACATCAGAAGTTTTGCATTGTTATGTTACAAGCTCCTCCTCCTCTTTCTAGGAAAGAAAGAGAGTTGTACAGGAAATAGCGAATGGTAGGCATTCTTGTTTTTTTTTCCCCCGTTGCATCGCATCAATAAATTCATTCCGATGATTCGATAAGTTCTATTCAATCTTGTTTATTACAACATGTGATGTGATGTTTACTAAATTATATATGAAACAATTACACAATCGATTGGCAGTTATTCCCATGAGACCTGCGGTAAACAAACTCGTGTTAGAGAATGATTATTACACTTAATTTGTAATTCTCTAATCAGTGTTACCAGCACTAATTTTGCCCTGCATTTTTAATTAAGTAGTACAAGCGAAGCAATTTTCTGCTGTCGGAGGAAGAGGAGGAAATGAATGGCGCTCGCAGCTATTCAGGCTATTAAAGGCCTAAAGTTTGTACTAAATCCCACGAAAATAAATGCCAATGATTCAAAATTTGAAATCGGATATTTGTTAGCAATTATGTTAAAGTATTACTTACTAATGATTTTAGTGTATTTAAGTAAATCTTAAACTTACCTTCATTAAACTAGATAAACAATACCTGCAACTTTTTGATCGTATTGTAGACTTTGTGTTTATTTTGCACCAGGTGATGTAATGAAGAGATTAAGATGTCATTAAGTTAAGCACCTTACCTTTCTTAAATCCACAGTCCACTTATCGATTGGTTCGCTACTTATAGCCACAAGTTACTATTGGAATATAAATAAATAAAACAAGATAAACTCAATTTCTAAGACGAGTTCATTTCATCTGGCAATATTTACTGCAATCTAAAAAAATAAATAAATTAGATTTACGTACATTTCCAAACAAAAAGAGAACTTCGCCTGAAAACTCAATTTTTCACATCACTTCCAAACAGAACTTTTTTAAAATTAATAAAAATATTTATCTATTTGTTTATTTTCAACTAAACACACACTTGTACACTACACATTATATAATTTTTTTTTCTTTTCTAACAAAACTTATTCGTCGGCACATTCAATTTCTCTCTGTCTTTGGTCTATGAAGTCTCTAATTTCATTTATAGTTTTTATAATGTCTTTGTACCCCTCACATTCATCAGTACACTCGTGTTTATCTTCCAACAGTTTTTTCAACCAAGGCAGTTGTTGCTTATTAACACCAAGCAGTTTCAGCAATCTCTCTTTCCAGTAATTTGATATGTAAAGTTCTAAAGGAGTTGGTTTGAAACAGCAATCTAAATACCCTTCCGGCACAGTCCAATAGTTCCGACATCCATCGTCTGCATCTTTAGCTAACAGCCATTTATAGAAAACTTCACACAACGCAATACCAAAGTTCAACGCCACAGCGTCGTAGATATCGGACTGTAACTGAAATTACAAAATAAATTAAAATTAGTGGTTTTGGAAACTTGATTTAATTTGCATATTTACCTGTTCCAAAGGTGAATCTTTCGTCTTTTTCTTTCTGCATCGTGACCTTCGACCTGATAAGCGCAAATGTTATTTTATACCTCGCAAAAAAGTAATTAAAATTCAAACCTTGCGCAAAAACAACATTCCAGCAAAATTCCGCTGCTTCGTCTACCGATGCTGAAACCAAAACAAATCATCAAACATCTTGTAACACCTACATTATTTTCATCTTACCTTCAACGAAATGCTCATGCAGTGAAATATAGCAATAATAAAACAAATCTGGCCACTTCCTTTCCACCTACTCACAAACAAAATCGTGAAAATAAATTTATAACAAATTCAAACCAAAATTTACATACACAAATGAGAGGACACTCGGGATGTGTACAAAATGTCAACCAAAATCTAAACCAAAATGTCTGACCCTGAAAATACAATTAAAAATTTATTAACGATTTAAATTAACTGTTAAAAAATCTTACCTGTTCTTTGATCATGCACTCAAACGTATCCTTCCGATTTAAAACAAAATTAGGCCCGCAACCATACTTGAGTATTCTATCTAAAGCGGTTTTACCTTCTTTCTTCTCAAGTTGTATAAACCTCATTTTAAAAATACTAACCGATTACGATTTCTTGTATTGCGTTTCCTCTCGAATTTTAAAGTGCGGAGATTAATTTAGAACCGATGAAGGGAAATTTTGTTAGTTGTAATAATTTATTATTTTACAATTGTTTTGGCTGAAACAATCAACGTTGTACAAATTTTTTCGATTGTTTGTAAAAAAAAAACAAAAACGTAAATAACACTTCCAATATATAGTTTATTTATATCAAATTAAAAATGTTTTGTTTTTAAACTGTAAGCAACTGCCAATAAAAATAAAGCTACAGTCGGTTTATCTCTTAACAACGCCGTAGTAATTGTATAACCCATACTAAAGACATTATGGAAATATCAACAATATAAAAAGCACAAAGCTGCCATGTTCAGAAAATAAATCATATTTTCAACTATTAAAAGACAGCTCGAAGAATTTTTCCTTACGAAGTGACTAACAACCCTTTTCCACCAAAATATTCGAGGTAACATTAAAATTGTTCCCGTTCTTCGTTTATTTTGTCTACTGTGTAAAAATATGGACAATAAATAACGTTTTACTCAATTTATCATTTGTTACCTTCTCTAGAGACTCGCGGACTCGACTTGACTGATGCGTGAGGCACTGGTGACGGCGAGTTGCGAGTGACCGCGTTTGAATTGGATATCTGCGACATGAGAAACTTCAAGCGGTTCTGATCGTTCATAGGACAAAGTAAATCTTCGGCTTCTGACTTTGATCGCTTTCGTGTGAGCGAAAATTGGTTTTTCTTAACTATTTTCACTTTTAAGATGGGGGTGAGGGGAACGTAGGTGGGTATTGATTCGTGATCTCGTTTCTGCTGCATCACTTGGGGACCCACGAGGTCCTTAAAATGCATGCTCAGATGTCGACGAAGTAGAGTCTTGGTCGGTGGAATAGATAAAAGCGTCGCTAGTAATTCGGCGTTAAAACGTTCGTCGTAAACCTTAAAAAAAATTAAATTTTAAAAATTTTAAAAATCCAAAATTAATTTTAATTTAAAATTTTACCATTAAAGCACCGTGAACACCACTTCCTCTTAAATTCGGAGCGTATTCGGATAAGTCGACTGATCGCAGCCATTCCATTACTCTGTGATTCGTCCACAAAGCAACATCGGATGGGGGTGGATTAGGAGACTAATTTTGATTTAAAATATTTAAGTTATTTTGAAATTTGTAAAATACTCATTTTATCACCTCATCGGGTGCAGATCGTCTTTTTAAACTCAACGGACTGAAGCCATGAATACGTAACACATATATTCCTTGTTTCAGACTTATGGCATGAAGAAGTGAAGTGACGCGAAGATGCGATAAATCGGCCTTAAAAAAGAAGTTGGCATTAAAATTCAATTTTACAACAACAGAAATGTTGTAAAAAAAAAATGAAAAAACTCAAAAATAGAAAAAGTAATGAAAAGTTAATGAAAAAACTCAAAAATGAGAGACACGTACCAAATTCGGGCCAATCAGAGTGAGCAGAGAAAGATAATATGATAAAAGCAAGAAAAAAGTGAGCAATGGAAATGAAGATGAAAATAGAAAAATTTTCAATTTCGCACATCAACACTCACCATTGTCAAACGATTCAACATTCTACCATCGACACGTCCGTCAGAAAAGGCGTCTTTGTACTGAGGCAATCCGACGTCGTCCAACCAACGCATCACCCAATGATAATCGAGATCCGCAAAAACATCATCCTCTTCGGATCCTTTCGCTTGCAACGCCAAACTGAGTTTTTTGCGATGAAGTGAATTTTTGATTCCCAATTCCTTCTCCAAATCGTCGACTGTCGCTTTCAGCAACTGGTCGCCGTTGCGAACCCATCTCTTGCAGTCGCTGATGTACGCACTTAGGCCTAAATCGTGGAGCCACGCCATTACTTTCTCCGCATCCCATCGAGCGAATGGTACGTCAATTAAACTAAATTAAAATTAGTCAAGATATATGTAATTAAATTAGGAGGGATGTCTGAATGTTTTTCATTACTCTTTCGAGCGTTTTAGGTCTTGAGACCAAGCGAGTCGTGAACCGGCCGTTGCACGATGTCCTCCACGTTGAAAGTCGCCTGGGACCACTTCGTTTTCCATGGATTGAGAATTGCTTCGCTTTAATTTGCCGAAATATTTTTTAAATCCTTTAGATTTCGGTTTGTTTTCAACGTTAATGCACGCGTAACGTCCATCGGGCTCTGAATCAATTTCAGTCTCAGCTGTGATGTAATAAAAATCAAAATTCAATATGCAGAATTAATTTTTCAAACATATTCGATTAAATGCCACCCTAGTATTAAAACCTCCTCCGTGAACTAAGCCCCCACGATTCCCAAGGAGCCCCAAAAAATGGAAAAAAATTTTTTTTCATTTTGCAGTGTTGGAGCCCCAAAATGTTTTTGCGCTCGAGTCCCTATGACAAAAGGGGCCCCAAAATATCCAATAAAAAATTTTATTTTATTTTCTACTGTTTGGGCCCCCCAAAATCTCAGCGCCTGGGGCCCTATACCATAAATTTACCACTGTGCCAGAGTTCAAAGCTCTTCTTTATTAAATGCTGCCCCCGAATTACGACTGACCCTAAATAATCGCCAAGGTCCATCCCATTCCTGTTTATCTAATAATAGCCGTGGCATTTAATCGAACAGATAAAACATTTCGAAACTTTCATCAAACAACATTTTCAAAAATCCCAATTTTTTTTTTTTTCAAATTTCGATTTTTTTAAAAAACATTTAGTAAAAAGAAAAAACTAAATAAAATAAAAAAATAATAAAAATAAAATAATAACAATAATAAACATTAAAGCTCGCGAAAGCAATCGCACGACAAAAACAAAAAAAATCCCGAAACATGAAAAACTCACAACACAACACAAAACCCAACAATACAAAAGATATAAAAGTCCCATCACCTAAATTAGGAGCACTGGTGCTGCGAGAGGAGTCACGAGCACGAGAGAAGAACGCTTTACCAAACGAATGTTTCGACGACGGGGGTAAGGCCATATTTCCGGGTAATGTGGAGGAACTCCCGGAATTAGCCAAAGCTTGTAAAGCGGGTGCGTAATTTCGTGGCACAGTGCCATAATGCTCGATACTTCGACTAGGTGCTTGGGTGCTCGACGGGACAGCCGACATCGCCACCGATTCTTCCGATCCGTGGTTACAATTGATACCTGGCGATTTACGCACCACCGGACTCATCGATCTGCGACCGGAAGAGGAGACGGGACTCGTCTGTGGCAACGCTCCGTCACCCCGCACGGGTGTGGAGGTGACCATTCCTGATCTCGGCGGTGCGAGTGGGGGTTTGTCGGACAATTTCGTGTCGTTGGGTCCGGAAACCATTTTATTCGCGAAATGCGGGCTCCAATCGCTAGACACGTAGTCCCGTGATTCGTCATCCGACCGTCTTTCCATCATCTTTTCGTGGATCCGTTTGTATCTGGTCATAGCTGCCCTTAATTCCTCGATTTTTCTGTCTTTTTCAGCATTTCCTGCCATTACTGATTCCAATGCCTTTTTCATTTTTTCAACTTCAACATCTTAAAAAAAAAAAAAAAAAAAATTTTCTTTAAAAATGCTAAAATTCATTATAAAATTTAAATTAAAAAATATTTACTCGTTTCTTGTGTTGGTGTTTTCCTGCCCCGTAGGTAAAAGGAAGCGGAATGATCAAAATTTCGTTGGAACTTGCCAAGTTCGCTCTAAACAGAAAAAAAATTATTTTAAAAAAGGAAAACCCATAAAAAACAAAACGTCTCACTTCGGCTTTAAATAATTTCTTCTCCAACTCGAATTTATCGTTTTCTAAATTGCTCAAGCACAATTTAAGTCGTGACATTTCGGACATCAAATCCAGTTTCTGATTCTCCATCGACGACCTCAATTTCATTTCTTGTTGCATCATATCCTCCATCTTCTGCGCTTTTTTTCTTTCTCGTTCCAGAACCACTTCGATATCTCGTATCTTCTCGTTCTGCGCGTCCACTTGCTCCATTAAAACACTAACCTATCAAACAAATCACGTTTTAAAAATAGAAACAACATTTCAAATCACATTTTCAAATTACCTGCAACGCCAGCGACGACTTATCATTCTCCAACCGCCTCATCTTATCGCCCCATTCATTCTGATCCAATGAAATATCCTTACACTGCAAATAAAAATTTAAAAAAATTTAATTCTCAAAAAAAAAAAAAAAAAAAAATTTCTAAAATCCAAAAAAAAACCTTCAACGAATTTCTATTCGGACTCAAATACTCAAATCCGATACTCGGGCAGTGAATTCGACTCACGGACGTGTACAAATTCTCGTGACAAACGCACGACAGCCGCTGTTGACGTACACAGGAGTGTACGGGTACCGAACACAGTTGCGAACAAGCGGTACAACCACTTATGTTTTCACAACAACTCACGCCGACCCTCATGACCCCCTCGTTAGTGTCGCCCAGACTCAGGGCGCGACGAACAAACTCGTTATCTTCGGGCCAATTAAATTCGTCGTCGTTCTCATCTTCGTCGTGGGTGGCCGCTTTCCGCCCGGTTGCCATGGATACCGGCGATTTTCAAGACGACAACGACGACGTCGGAAAGGTCTCCATCGAGTGAGGCAAAAAGCGGACCACGAACTGAATAAGATGTAAATCTATAAATAGAATTTCAACCAGATGCCAAGACGAAGGAGTCCATCCAAATTTAGGATTAGCGTTTTCGAGATACAGTCAACTTCAATAGATAAATCTCCTGCCCTTGAGCTGCAATTGTTATTAGGCCTAAAAATTATATTTTTAAAGATGTCTTTATTTTGTTCTGTGGTTTCGATTGCGATGTAAAGTTAGTCGGTTTTGGTGGGTTTTTGGGTGTAATTTAATTCCAGTTCCTTGGAAACTTTGGAATTATTTTTGCACCACTTAAAAAGCGAGGATAGAGGCTGAAATGAAATCGCCTGCCCACTCACTTCCGTTGCATTAATCTTTTAATGTCTCCTTCGGCTGCAGCGTAAGTTGTCACGTTATCTGTGTGAGTTGAATAATAACACGTGTTTTCCGATTGGGTGATATTGGTCAAGATTATGACCAATAAAAATAGATTTTTTTAAGTAAATGTAAAAGGGCAACAACTCGGCCCGTGACCTCAGTCGTGGGCCTCAGGGCCCTGACTTTAATAAGAAAAAGTGAATTTATAAAAAGGATGGAGAATGAAGTAATTGTATTCAAGGGCCCTGAGGCTTGAATTTGTCTCAATGAATTTTAGGAAAGGGCTCTTTATTATGGCCCTTTGGCATTAAATTTAATGAGAAAAAGTGAATTTGTGTGAGAAATACTACTTTCATGGACCTCAGGGCCCAGCATTTTCTCAGAGTCATGGCTCTAGGGCTCCTGAGGGCCCCAACATTAAAGTGAAATTAATGGAATTAGAAAATAATTTTGACACCAACATTATTAAGGCCATTTTTCATCCTGGGGCCCCCTAACCTTAAGCCATGATATGAAATTTGGAGATTTAAAAAAAAAACTTAGGGCCCTTCCCCACTTCCGGGTCCCGGATCCGTGCTTGAACTTTAGTTAATCGAAAATTAATGAACTTTTAAAAAATATTTGATAGCGACCAATACCCTTTCTCAACTTCCGGCCCCTGGACGCCCCAACAAAAAACTTTAAACGAAAAACTCCAGCTTGGTTTAAAGTCCAGTATTAGTTTCCACAGATAATAGAGAGTTTGCGGAAAACAAAACTTATGTCTTATAACTTTTAAATCCCATGTTAATTATAAATCTGACATACATTTAACATGGAATTTATAAGTTATAAGACATAAGTTTTGTTCTCCGCAAACTCTCTAATTATAGCAGTCATCATCCAAAACGCTACAACAGATGTCAAATTAAAGTCACGATTCATTTCGTCAACTGTCTAGACAACAAAAAACAAAACAATTTCCCTCTCTAAACAACACAAAACAACACCGAACCTCTCACAACGCATAAACTACTGTTAACTTCGTGTTCAGAATGAAACCAACTCACAAAAATTGGATCACGAACAACAAGCCGATAAACATCAACAGTCCGCCACAGAATTTTAATGAAACAACACTTTTCACTAAATTCCTCAACTCCCATCACCCAACCCACAAAACCCACGCTTTATTTCATGATTTACGCTATCGCAAAATCCTTTAACACTCATAAACGTCACCTTAAATAACAAACTCCTTTACCTTATCTCATTAAAGAGTTTGCGGAAAACAAAACTTATGTCTTATAACTTATAAATTTATAAGTTATAAGACACGCTGTATTTCTTTGAATAGTAGGGAGTTTGCGGAGAACAAAACTATATCTTATAACTTATAAATTCCATGTTAATTATAAATCTAACTTATATTTAACATGGAATTTATAAGTTATAAGACATAAGTTTTGTCCTCCGCAAACTCTCTAGTACCCGCACCCCGAACTTCCAGTTGTAAAACTAATTGTTCCAGGCTTATTCAGTCATTTTTTTCGTCTTACTACATTAATACGACATTAATAAGCCGTTCAACCATTAAGGTTGAAATCGACACATTTGTGGGGTTTATTCGAAGAAATACTGTAGTTTTCCGCAAACTCTCTATTGGATAATCTTCTTCTGAATCAGTTTTCCTCGCTTATTTTAGTAGTTTTTTAATGAAATTTTTTGTAATCTTAACATTTTAATGATGTATAGTTATTTTAGATATTGTGGCAAGTCGTAATACCTTATTCTGAACTCCATTTTCCCAACTATTCCTCGCTTTTGCATTATTCACACGCCTTGTTGGTGACCTCCATCTGTTTTTACTATTCGCACCATCAAAACCCGTATTATTCGTCGAAGGCCGTTCTTCAACCTTATTCCATTTATAGTCACGGGTAACGTCATCGGTCAACCTGTTGCTCCGCGCCTTCTCACTCGAATGCGGCGGCGGCTTCGGCTGCTTCGTCGGCCTCAACTGTTCCTCCAATTCGCGCTCGGCCGGGGCGGTGATCTGTTCGATCAATTCCTGCAAGGCCTCGCTGAAACTTTTTTCACCAGGGGGCGAGGCAGTAGGCGTTGGCTTTTGGAATTTTCTTCTGCTCGGTGGCGACGGCTTGATGGTAACTACAAAGGTCAATTTGTCTTCCCCGCTCGCGTCCGGCTGTGGCTGGAGAAGCATCAGGTTGTTGTCGTCGCCACGTTTCATAACGTGGGAATAATGGTTGCTAGGCAACGCGGTTTCGTCTCGACTGCGAGCTGATAAAACGAGCGACAGATGCGAGTCGGTGATGATGTGTATGCCACTTGCCCTCTTTGCGAATTGGCAGCGGGCCAAAGTTTTGATTGGACGCAGCCTCATCTAGTGATGGTTTTTCATATTTCTTTGACGCCCACTTGCAAGGCGATGTGTGATTTTTGTTTTTAAAAATTACTTAGTGATGGGAGTTGGTTAAATTGAATTGTGTGTCAATGGGTTAATGTTGTCACCTAATCAAGGGCAATGAACGAGAAATTGATGTCGTGTGAAGTGCCCTTGCGGGGGAAATGGTTACAGTAATGGGCAGTTAACAAGATTTAACTAAAACCTCAATCGATTCGAATGAGATGTAACTGTTTAAGGTGAAAATTCATTGAATCTGAATATTCATTTGTTGAAATATTTTTAAATGATGAAAAAGCTTAAAAAATATGCAAATTGGTCAGTTACACAAACAATGTGCCAAAGCTTTTCCACTATTTAACAATATTTACAAAACATTTGTATATTGAAAATGAATTTCTATAGTTGCAATGATGATTACAAATGAGTATGAGCTCATTTAAATACTATAAACACTGTTATTTAAATAATATAAATTATAGTATTTAAATAACAGTAAGTTATTAAAAAGTAATATTGAATAAATAAATAAACGTCGTAGTAAATACTCTAAATTTTCAAAGCTTATGATAAACCAGCTCTAAAAACTTGACGCACTTACGCTAAATTTTTAACAAATGCTTTGAAAATTACATTACTTCAATAACAAGAAGTTCGGAGCTTTTGCTTCAACTTTAATCGTACCAACCAACACGTGGAAGTCCTTAATTTCAGTGATGTCCAAAAAGTCTGCTCCTCCACAATTGTTTAAAGAAATGTACGTGACAATCCAAACTTATTAGACACCCTCAAGAGCTGTTCAAATTTTGTTTTTGATCCTAAATTATAGCTATACCACTTGGTATTTAACTTATTTTTATCACCATAATTTCAGGCTGCTGTTTCTCAACAACTGAAACGTTGTATTGATTTTATGCCTTTTTCGAGAATTTCACCCCATTCATCACACCGTAATCCCTTTAGCGATTTCATTAAGATTCTTGTTGTAATTAATAATTACACAGTTGGGAAATAAATTTCAAGCACGTGGACACCACTTAAAAACCTCTAGTTTTCCTCGATTCACGAAATATGTTTCTATTTTTCACATAATTTCTGCTGGAAAAATCCAAAACAAAATTTCACAAACAACGTAAGCTCTATTTACATTCTACTCAGTTGTGCGCATGTGCTCAACACATGTTTACGTTATGTTTTTTGAATGTTTTTAAATGAACGTAAACGAAAGGCATGCAAATACCAGTTTTTAGATGCCAGGGGCTCGAAGATTAAGCCATTAGAAAATAAAAACTGGTTCGCATATTTGTAACGAATGCGCATAACAAAAGCTCACGAAATACCGCTACAAGGTCACACAAAATTCACGAGTTTAAAAAAAAAAACAAAAAAAACATTAAAAAACACAAAACAAGACGCGTGCATCACGTTGAGAACGCAAGAAACATGTTTTGACTGTCAGATTAATGCAGATTAACTCATAATCATAATTCATCAGTGAAAAATAAAAAAATTCCACACTTTATTCGTCACCCACGTAGGAAGTGCATCAAAACACTTTTGGCATTTGAAAAATCCAGTTTAGCGCTGTTTTGCGCATTCTCGGTTCCACCAAATTAAATTCGCACTGAAAAACTCGTTCAAAACAAAAATCGATATCAGTAAAAACTCACCACGGTTTTCCCGTTATTGAGCCTCAAAAAGAAATCCCTCGTGTCTGGCTTGATCGAATCCCACTCGATTCCTCCTCCCGTCTCTATGGCATGCCGAACTTGCTCCAAAAGTTCGCACAGAGGTCTGTCAATAAAAGTGGGCGTTGTTGGGTTTGTTTTTGCGATGATACCGTCCATTTGCTCGATAGCAGCAGCCAGCATATCGCTGGCCTCGACCAGTGGGTTGAGAGCGGCTGTCGAAGTCATTCTCGTGGACTAACCTGAAATTTCCACACAACGGAAATGAGAGGAGCCCATCCCTCGTTTCAAGTCAAGTGAAGCGTTAAAAAACTTGTTTCGAGTATTGTTTACTTACCGCACGATGTAAATGATGGGTTAAAAGTTGTTCCCGGAAGGCGTTGAATCCATTTAAAGTGAAAGTTAGTTTCGTGAATCCATTATGTGTGAACGTGGGATAAACTACTTTGATATCTCGCTACTACGAATCTGTGATATCGATTCAACTGCCCTCTATCGCTGATAGAGCTCAAACTATTTTACGTCATAACATCTCAAGTTGTAACGTAAAGAAGCAAACTTTCAATTTCCAATTTTTTTTTATTACATTTTGTACCAAAGTCAATTGTACACTCATTATTAATACACTTATATATTCAATAAATGCTAATATTTAATCAATAGATTCATAAGTATGTTATTTCTACCATAAAGAAAACTTTAATTGTCATATAAAACACTTGTAGCAAACAATGCACTGATTATTTGATTAATCATGAACTTAAATTTTAAGTGACATTTTTACGACCAAAAAAATTAACACAAACAAAATCTCGCTACTCAATGTAAACAAAAATTTATTAAACAAAAACTTTATTAAAAGAGATATCCAACGATGTTTAATTTGACTTATCCTGATTTCTTAAAGTGAAAAGAATAATCTGAAATAATAAAAAAATAAATAAATAATTTTTTTTTTAAATTTTCACTACTCACCACAATGAAGTTAACATCATTCGTCAGTTAACGAAGTCGTTTATCGACGATCTCGCGACGGTGATCTGCTCATACTTCTCCTCGGACTGCGACTTCGGCTGCGACTACGGCTTCGACTGCGTGAATACCGTCTTCTGGGCGATCGAGACCTTTGTAAACATCACAAACGTAAAATAAAAAAAAAGAAAAACGGAACATAAGCCTATTTGTCTACACTAGCAAAAAGTAGGGATTAAATAAACCAAACCATAAAATGCGCAGCCGCAGACAGGGAATTTAAAATGTTAAAAAAATAATAAAAAATAAATTAATCGATAAATTTAAGACCATTTATCATGCAATCCATGCTAGAAAAGACTGCATAAAACTATAACGTCACACAACACTTTAAAACCCCTTATTTGTTTAGAAATTATTCTCCTTAAATAAATTAGCTCAACCCTTTGATCACCACTTAATTTAAATAAAACAAACACTCAACCGGTCACTTAATAGACAAATTGCACTATCAACATTTAAAATTAAATTAAACAAGAAAATATAAAAAACGGGGACCGCGACCGGTCGGATTATTATTTAGACAGGCCACATTTAGTATATTCGATACAAATTTACCCAAATTACTTTAACTTTTTGCCTTAATAAAAAAACTCAACCTGTTTACAGGTGGACAAAGGTGAAGAAGGTGGTGATGTGGGGTCGGCAAGATGTATCTCCGGGCTGTCTTTTTATACTTGGCCGAGAAGGTTGTGACCGAAGAAGATAGATGAGCCAATTTGTAAATAATGTGGGGTTGGTTGGTTGATAAGGATGGGCTGATTGGTTGTGGTTGAGTTGGTCTGGTTTATGCTCGGCACCAGGGGGCGCTGTGTTGCGACGAATCTTATGACCAGACGATATGGCATACCCCCAAGGGTAGAGTTGCAGCAGGCAGGCGTTGAATTTGTTCATCGCGAGCGACTTAAGAAGCAGAAGTAGTTTGCAGTAGTTGTGGTAAGGGGCTATGCAGTAGATTTTGAAGATACTTTAAAGTTGATTTTAAGATGTCTGCACTCAGCTGCAACGATGTACGAAACGCCCTGTAATTGGTACTCGGTGTTGACAAATGTAATTTTCTCTTTTCGCTTTTTTTATAGATAATTATTAACTTAACTCCCGAAACTACTCTTTCCTCGACTCTACGGTGCCGAAATTTCAATTTTTTCTCAATTTGACCAATTTTTCTTTTTTTTAATATTTTTTTTTGGAAATAAAATATTAAAAAAAATTGAAAAATGAAATAATAGAGAACCTTATTGCCGCTAAACCTGGTCATTTTCTTTTGTTTGTTTAAATTCATTTTACCTGGGTGGCGGTGGAAGTCCTCGTCTACCTCCTCGTCTAGAACGACCATGTGACATTTCTACTCTGACTCGCGTACCGCACAAGCGCCTAAAATTAATTAAATAAAATCAATTAACCGCCATGATTTTCTAGAATTTTCAAATTAAAGGTCAAATTAAATTCTTATTATAAACACAAACTTACGTTCCATCCAAAGCCCTGACTGCGTCTTCCGCATCTCTTGGATCTTCAAACTCAACAAACGCAAAACCTATCAATGTCAAAAAATTAATTATACAGTAAATGTAAACAAAGGAAATAATTTACTTTTATACCCATTACCTGGAGGATTCCTAGCTACCCATACATTCCTTAAAGGTCCATACTTTCCAAACGCCGATTCAATTTCGTGTTTAGCTGCTCCACTGCCCAAATTGCCTACATAAACTTTGCAATCGAGCGACCACTCCCTGTATCTCGACATACCTGAATAAAATATAATCAATTTATTAAATCGGTGCCGGGAAACCGTCGTTCGTAATGTACAAAGTTACAAATAGAACGAAATTTAATCAAATCTTAATTAATCTGTGATAAGAAAAGGAAAATGAATTCGTCTTTTGTTACGATCAGCGCGCATTAAATTTAGGCCTAGTGCCATAGTGCGCAGCGAGGACGCAATTCATTTTTCAGTTTCTTAGCACGTTTTTAATCAAAATTACAAAACACGAATACCCTTACCGTTACTTTTTGGACTGCTCATAACTGTTAGCTACCGAGCTTTTAAGGTCAATCAGTGAATGCAACGTCTACCTACCGTTATATTTATAGGGAATTGCAGTGTTAGAAAATGGCGACAACGCACAAAACAACTAAAACCAACGTCACCTATATTGTGACGTCATAGAGATAGAGCGAATCCCCGGATGTGAATCTCGGTCGTTGGAAAAGGAGAAATGGATTAAACGGTCGATCGATTTCCGGAAAAAAATGCTTTATTAAATAATTATTGAAATTTACAGAAAACAATTAAAAAATAAAATATAGATTAAAAAGGTTAATAAAGAATGAAGGAAATCAACTTTTTTCAATTTTTATTTTCTTTATTTCGGTATAGTTTGTGCTTTGCATGCCAATGAGGCAACTTAAAATCAGTTCAAGGCCTCATGAATAGGTAAGAAACGTCAACTCGGTTCGCCCTTCAAACTTTACACTAACCGCTGGATCAAATTTAAGATTGGGTTAGCTCGCAAGCTATAAAAAGTATCTTTAATTTGAAGTGAGACCAAGGACTTGCAATTGAGGGCGCTGAAAATGGAAAAAAGCCTTTTCCAGGAAAATAGAAAAATGTATGAGACCCTACTTTAAATGGATCTGATATGTGGCATAAGCTACAAGAAAAATGAGATTTACAAAAATTTAAAATAATTAAATTTGTTATAAATAACAAATGCACGTTACATTTACAGTTTTAACTTTTAAGCGAACGCTTTCCGGTAAATTTTGTAAAGTGTTCTTTTACAAGTTTAAATGTATATTAGATGTTTACAATAAATTTAATTATTGTTGACAACTGAGCTTTAAAGTTGTGCTCCCCCTCCACCATTTTTTGAAATTTTTAAAAATTTTTTATTTCTGATTTTTAGATGGCTTTAAATCTTTGAAAAAATTCAACCACTTAAAATGGTATTCACAAGGTATGCACTTAAAATTTATCTTTTAAATAAACACTATAAATTTATTTCACTGAGCTTCTTTTGTTTCACTTTTTTAAATTTTTCAAAAAATTTTTTTGTAAAAAATCGTAAATTTCCCCATAGTTCACTGCGACGGCTATCAACAGGCCCTCACCTACCTTTTAACAAAATCCCCGGTCCACGCCAAGTGCCATTTCTCGGTCACGCGCACCTTTTTTCACCGTTGGGTAAGTCCGATCTCGATCACTAGATGGCGCGGAAATAAAATAAAATGATTTTTGGGGGGATTAGGTCCTTACAAGGTGAACAGACTCATCGACGCTTATGGAGATTTACACAAACGTTACGGGCGAATAGTGCAATTTCGATTGGGCATGCCCTTTGTGTTGTTGTTCCACCCAGCTGATATCCAGACGATGTACAGTTGGGAAGGCAAAATGCCAAACAGGCCATTGTTCGATGCGCTCAGACATTACCGGGCATCGCGCCCAGATAAATACAAACATATGGGTTTGGTTACGGAGTAAGTTTGTAAAGATCGAAAAGAAGAAAAGATTTCTTAGTACTGTTTCGTGCAATTAAAAACATCTGCACACAAACAAAGAATGTACTTAAGCAAAAATCTGTCAATCAGTGAAAACAATTACATTTCTTCATTAAAACTCCTAAAAATGCAATTGAAAACAGAAAAACAGAATAACAAGAATAACAAAATGATTAAATTACTTTGTAGTGAAAATAAAAGTGAATTTCCCAAAGTTGTAACCTGGGGATTCTGAATTTTGGCTTTGAGGATATATAAAATATCAAAAACAGAATGAAAATTTCATGAAATTAAGTCAGTTGTTTTTAAAATATTAATTTTTTTTTCTTTCCCCATCACTGATTAACTGCTCCTGTATAAGTCAACAGGTCTGGTTGCCCTGAAACACATCATAAATAAACATAAAATGACATTTTGTGGCAAAACAATTCACGAAGATGTTTATTTATGCGAAGATATAAATTGATTTTTTGTGGACGTAAAGTAGAAATGAATTATTTTATGGCAGAACCAAGGATGATTAGTTATCTGATGATGATGCAATATTACAAAAATAGAAATAATGAAATACAGTAATGTGACATCATTTTCCCTATAATAACAACAGAATCTGTTTTTAGAGAAATAATTCAGTTGAGGTAACAAAAATATTTTGCACCAAATTCTTAAAAACACATGAAAACAAGAGACATTAGAGAGATTATCTCTCCGATTCCTAGAAATCAATATGATGTAATTAAATGTTTACAAAGGTCAATATTTTTTCATCTGTAACAGAAGTAATCATTTTTTCATGTGAAGTAGAGAGTTTTCATTTTAAAACTTTTAAAGAAATGTAATCTGATGATTAATTTCTTAGTGGAGTTTGCAGAAAACAAAACTTATGTCTTATAACTTATAAATTCCATGTTAATTATAAATTTTATTTATAATAAGTTAGAAAGATACAAAGTTTTGTTTACCGCAAACTCTTTAGTAGGTATATCTTTATCGATTACGCTTGTATTTAAAGTTATTTAATTTTCATATTTTTGAATAAAATTTTATGAAATGCTTCACTTTGCATGAGAAAAATATTTCTTTATATTAAAAATCAAATATTATCAAATATTTTAACATTTATAAACTCAAATTTCTAGGAATGGGAGATAATCTTGCGAATCTCCCTTTTGTTTATCTCTCCCTTAAATAAACACTGCAGCTTTTAATTGAATAAATACATTGTTATTAATCTCAAAATTGAGTTAACTAAATAAAAAAAAAGCATCCAACACTATTTAAAAACGAAAACAAATTACATTCCATCATCTTTACATTATAAACCAATTAATATTCTTTTTTCTCAACACAATTTCTCTTCCCCGAAGCCAAAACGACAGAAATTCCCCCGCACTGTTCATGCACAACCCATTTAAAGCGCACATCACGCTCGACATCCTCCGACTTCCTCCCCTTTTAACCCAAACAAAACGCAGTAACTCAATATTAAACACACCGAACACTATACTAACACGATCGAACAAGAATTTTTTCTTACATCAACAACATTAACATCAATAACATTTTTAAATTATAGTAACGGCCCGTCATGGCACGCCTTAAGACAACACGTTCAAATCCTTTTAAAACCAACAACAGTTGACTCCTACTTCAAAACCCAAGAATTAATCGCTCACGATTTCATTCAATATTTGGACCAACAGCGTGGGAAGAATGGCAGAGTGCGCAATCTAATGCCACATCTCTACTTATACGCACAAGAATGTAAATAAGAGTAAATTAAATTAAGGAAATACATTTTTTGATGTTCTTTCAATTTTTAGCAATCGGTTTTGTTTGCTTTGGGGAACGGCTTAGTTGTTTCGGTAGACAATCTAAAGATGCACTTCTCTTAGTTCAAAATGTAACCGAAGCTTTGAACGTAATGGGTAAAACAATGTTGAGCCCACCTTGGTGGAAGATAGTAAAAACGGCAGTGTACCGGAAGTTGGAAGAGACCCAAGATTATCTTTGGCAGTGAGTGAGCCTCTTTTACAATAATAATTAACCTTTTTCTATGGTTGAGTTTGAATTGACGCTAGGCCGGGCTAATGATACAGCAGTTGGATTGGATAATGTTCACTATTACATGTCAACATATTTGTCTAAAAAAAAAATTGCATTCGTTGAATTTCACGAATTTCATTAATTTCATGAACTGCCCCACTTAAAAAATAAATAAAAATCCAGAAAATGAAATTAATAGCTCAAATAAAAACACCCAGATCATTAATTTGAGAAAATTTATGAAATTCGATGCAATTTGTTATCCTAGTCATCCCCATCCATCATCACTTATCTGAGCACATCATTTCTCACTCAGGTGCAGTATTACTCATATGGAGAAAGCGGAAAGAAATGTGAGAAACTCCAATGAACATGTGTTTTTAAAGTCTCTCTTGCAATCGGATTTGCATCCCCTTGACAGATCTTTACTCATTAACGAATTGTTTCAAAGTGGGATCGATGCAGTTAAGTCATTACACAGTTTTAATTTTCGCTATATAAACGAGATCATTTCCCTGCAGACGGCCACCACGATAATCATGGCACTCCATTACTTAGCCAATAACAAAGCTTGCCAGGAACAATTGCGCGAAGAAGTGAACAGAGAGGCGGCTAAAACTCAATTTACGCCTAAAGAATTAAATGATTGTTTGTATCTGAATGCAGTCATTAGGGAAACTCTAAGGTAAGTTTTCAGAAAATCTTTTTCTGTGCCAAAGAAAAAACAGATTAGCAAAAATTTACAAAATTAAATTTATTGTAAACATCTAATACACATTAAATTAAAGCTTGTACAAGAACACTTAACAAAATTTACTGAAAAGCACAAATGTAATGTTATTTCAATGTTGATCAAATGTTAATTTCTCAACATAGATTTGTTGAGTCAATGGCATTTAATAAAACATTATTTCAACATTTAATGTTGATTCAATGTTCAGTGTACGTTGAATCTACAGTTAGTTCAAAACGTACAATTCTAGATTTTGTTTTATTGTTTATATGACAATGTAAATGTTAAATAATGTTTTTTAAATGACGTTTTAATGTTGTTTCAACATTTTTTTTGTATTGTGTAAATAATGTTGAATCAACTTTCGCAGTTTACTTGGATTTCTTTTTTTTACAACGAATTTAATTATTGTAAATTTTTGTAAATCCTATTTTAATTTATTCAGTTTCTATGAATAAACTTAAAGGGGATTTCATTGCTTATTTACTTTTTTCTGTCTGTGAATTGACGACCTTGCTGTTTTCCTCCCTCACCCTGCCCCTCCCCTAAACCTGCCACTTCTTCCTTTATAAAAAAAAAAATAATAAAAATTTCAATATCTCTATGCAACATAAAAATGTCAATTAAATTTAAAGTTCAAATGCACAAATGAAAAAAAAGGATTATTTTTCTTTAAAATCACCACAATCTGAATTTATGAATTACAAAGTCTTTGCCAAGGCTCTACTCACGGAAGTAAAACAAAATTACCTCAACAAGTCAAAAAATATCCTCTATTACAAAAGGAAAACTGCAATTTCATCAATGAATTCGCCCTTGAATTCACGGTAAATTCAAATCTCTTATTTCCCCCTTCACTATATTTAGAACAAAAATCCCAAACAAATTTTTCCTTCATTAATCATTCTTAAATTTCATAAAATAAACGAATAAAATAAATGTCACCAATCTCCAACTCAGACATCGCTATCAAATTCCATCACTCGAGAAACATTCAACCGCTCCAAAACACTTCACCCAAAAACACTCGATTCCTGACAGATTTATACCAATTCTTTCACTTATTTAACTGCCATTCAAAACTCATGTAACATCACGAGGTCACATTTTTTCTTATCAATCCTATAATTACACATAATTAAAATGCATACATAAAAAAACCAATAATAAAAACACAATTTGCCAACCTTGATTTTTGACACGCATTAAGCAACACTTACGTCACCAATAATTACTAATATTACAACAAAAAAACAATTATTACAGATTAAGCCCGACAGCGGTGGCTTCGGCCCGCATAATGCCCTCAGACATTACGATCAACAACTTCGAGATCCCGGCCAAGAGCATCCTTCTTGGCTGTCATCCGGTCGTTTGTCAGCAAGCCGAATTCTTCCCCGAGCCACAGCGCTTTAATCCCGACCGTTGGCTTCGTAATTCGAATGAATCCCGACCTCATCCGTACGCGTCGGTGCCATTTGGGATGGGAGTGCGAATGTGTCCCGGACGTCGATTGGCCGAGCAGGAAATGAAATTATTGTTGATTAAAGTGAATTGTTTTATTTATTATGGTACCGTGTCTAAAAATAAACGACTTCTAACCCTTTACAGTTGATTCAGCAATACCGGATCGAACCCGTGAACTCTACTCCCGTTGGCATGGTGATGCGCCTCAATTTGACCCCAGATCGACCTCTGCATTTTGACTTTCATTGTGTTAAATGAGGTCGTGTAACTCGACAATCAAATCTCGAATTAATTTTTTTTCTATTTTTCATTAACTTTTATTGTTATTTGCATTGTTATTTCGATTAATAAAAATTTTTTTTCCTCTTAAAACATTTATTTAACTTAAATATCACTGAAAACCGTATACAATTGCACCCATAAATAACAAGGTGATGAAAGACAAATATTTAACTGACACATTATTGCAGTAATCAGAAGAGCATGCGCACACCTGAGCAGACAGACCTTTGAGGTATTTGGTCGTTTGACAGATGGGTTCGTACACAAACTCACCTTGTGCACATCCTCTTAAAACTTCTAATTTAATACCTAATTCGATAAATTTTTTTAATTTAAATTTTTTGAAATTTTAGAAAATAAAAATAAAAATATAAAAACTCACGTTTGGCATCGAATTTCACGTGTTTGTAGCAAAGTGTGCAATTGAACATGTAATAACCGTTTTGATCTGGAACCAACGAAAACCCATCGTCGCCACAAGTGTCATTGTTTCTTGACCACCCGCAGACGTAACACGTGAACCCGTGTATACACGTGACTGGTAAATAAAAAAATTGGTGACGTCAGCTGATAAAATGAACGGATAAAATAACTTTACATGATGGTATCGATGACAACAATGTTGTGATAAACAACCACCTCGGATCCATCGAGGGATGATGGAAGGAGTTAAACGAACGTGCGGAGTGACGTCATTAAAGCGAACCTCCACTTTGCGAGAAGGTCGAACTCGTCCGGTTTCTAAACATACATATCACACGCGGCTCTCATCAGCTGAGTACAGTTTGCCGATTAATCACGTGACGAAATTTCTGCAGGCGGAGGGCGCCACTTGAGCAACAATAGTGGAAAATAAAATTGCGATGATGAAATCGAGAGGAATAAACTGAATAAATGCCCAAAGTGGAGCTTGTCCAAGGATGATAACATCTCGTAATGCCTACGCGATTTTTGTTGCTCACTCAGTCGGCATTGAAAAGGTGCCAGAGAAATGAGACTAAAAACAGATTGCTAGTAGCGACAACATTGTTGAATGAGCATTTCCGGCTATGCCATATTAATGTGACATTAATGTTTAAAGGTCGCTGTCATTTGCTTATTAAATGCTGTTTTAATTGGATCTTAAGGAGCATGGGTGGTTGAGCGTTTTAAGCTTTTTATGTTTGGTTTTTAGATTTATTTTTAAAATGTGTCATGTGATAGTAATGAATCTGTTGTTTGACATTTAGTTTTGTTCATGATGCTAAGATTCCGGGCAATGTTCTAGGAAAATCTTAGAAAAAAAATGGTTTTGGAAATTAAAGTTCCAGGTAGCGCCATTGTAATTTTCTTGCAATTGTCTTGAAAAACATGCAATAAATATGGCGGATAGCAAGATGTATATCTTTTTTCTGTATTTCTAAATTGCTTTTTATATTTTCATTGCGTTTTTTTAAATAAAAATATTTAAAGCAGAGAAAAATAAGGAATTCTCGCACCGTTTCACAGTACTGCCCGCCATTTTGAATTTAGTCGAAAGTTTCCTGTTTGCGACATCAGATTGAAAATTCTTGCCGTGGAGTCGCATTTTTTAGTATTTTTTTTCTAGAACTTTAAGCTAATGGAGTCTTAGCATAAGTGATACTGTGATGAAGAGAAGGGGACTTAAAATTGAAAAAATTCGAAAAAAAAGTCATGTACTCCACTTTATCTGTTGTAAACAAGTCTCTAGATTAAACTAATAAAGACATTGACTCAACTTGTGGCATCACTTATAAAGGATGGATTTACATAAGAGATAAAGTGACCCCAACCTTTTTACCTTCGGAGAACAAAGATTTAGCTGTATGGAAAAAGGATTTTGAACAAAACACTTGAAGCAAGTCACCGGAAGTACCATCTTAACCAATTCAATAGAATATTTTACAGAATTAAATATTAAATTGATAATATTTACCACATTATAATTATTCTCAGATACGATTGGGTCCAAAAGGGGTAACACGAGAAGTCATTTTCGAAATTAATCTGATGATTATATGCAATTTTGACATATCTTTGATATAAATCAATTCAATTAGTGTTCACCAAGCGTTTTATCAACAGATTTTCAATATTTATTAACAACAAGGTCAAAAACTAAAATTTGTAATTTCAATACTTATTGACCGCCCTTATTAAATAAAACAAAAGAAACATTTACTAACAATAACCGACAACACAAAAGTTAATATCAAGAAAAATAATTACTCGTGTGTCATCTCCTCCAATAAAAACAATATCAAACAACGTCAACAAAACTCGGAGCCAAGTGTCAATCAAGCCATAATTTATTATAAGAATGGACAAACAATAAGTCCGCATCAAACAAACCCCTAATAAAAAACTCTTGTTGCGCCATCAACAGAAGGGGGAGGCATTCAATCACCACGATTGGCTCTTCATTTAGATGCGGAACGCAATTCGACTGTACAACGACGGCTTATCACCACTCTTCGCACCCATCCAGATGGCGTTTTTCTTTAATTAACAACCGGCAAACCTCACCCTATCCGCAATTGAGAAATCCGGGGACAGAAAAAATAAAAAAAACAACGTTTGAGACACTCATCCATGACAGATGCACCCCACGCCCCTCACTACCACTTCACAGGTAATCAAAACAGACGTGCAACAGACGTGGATGTGTCCCTTTATAAGTCTCGGCAACGCAAAGTGGTCATCAGTAACCAACATGGCCTCTCGCGCAATAGTTCTCGTCTGCGTGCTCGCTTATATCCAGTGCGTTTTGAGCAACCAGTTGTTGGAAAGGTAAGTTGGTTTGCTGGATGATGTTTGTGGTATGATAGCTTGTATTTTTGATTTGTTTTAGGCAAGCAAGGGAGTTGTTTTCCAGACGTCAACAACTTGCCAAGTTGAAACAACTTGTTAACGAATGGGATCAGCAACTCTCTCACCTCCAGTAAGTCTTAGTGTTGTGTGAAGTGATTCAAATTGACAGGGGAATTGGGCAAACTAAACATAATTGTTGCAATGCATTGTTTTTGTTGTAACTAATTTCCAGAAGTCCAGAAAAGGAAAAAAATTAATGAATGTTGTATAAGATACTCTGGTCACTTGGCTAAATTTATCACTCGGTTTGCTGAAATTGTGTTGGAGAAAATTAAGGAAATTGCTTTGGTTAAAGCTTTTCTAGAAGGCCCTCGGTGTTCTGTGGCAAAGCCTAACTATTGCAGCTAATTCGGAAGGTCCTTACAGCAACTTTAGATAAATATTTTCGAAATTATAACCTTTAATTTCAACATTCAGTATTTCTGATATTTTAAATTATTAAATTTTAAATTTTAAAGCAGATAAATTCAAAAGTTTTTAAGATTTGATTACGAGTACAGTAATACCCCACTTAACACTGCAGAAAACTCCAAAAATAGCGTTAAGCGAAACATTGCATTAAACGAGACCATTGTACAGTAAATGCCCTAGAGATAGCTTTAATTAGGATATGAATTTGCGCGCTCATTATATTTTTGGAGCCGCGCTGTAACGAAACAGCTTAGTAAGGGGTATGCCTTATTTAGAAAAAATGTTAAACTCTATGCAATGCACTAGAGCAGACTATTTGACCGTGTATGAAAAAACTTCGAACTCATAATTGCCCATCATAAATCATGAAAATTACAATCCAAGTATTAAAAATTCATTAAAAATCCATATTCAGCATTATATAAGTTATTGCTTATCAAACAGCTGTTCTCTTGATTTACAATACAACATATTATTAGTTAGAACAAAGAAAAAAACTCCAGATGTCCGCATATCTTCCTTATATCTTTTAAATAGGAAACGTACTTGTAAGATGGGCCTTCCTGGAGCGCTAGAAGGATGTGACGTAAACAACGCGTGGAACAGCAGACTAGACAAAGATTACATCAACTCCATCAACTCCCCGGGAAAAAGAAACGCATGCGTCCTGGGATTAAACGGGTTCATGGACGGATGTGACGCCCAATCTGCACTCGAAGCCCTAAAAGCCCAAGACTTCCTCAGTTCGCTCCAATCTCCAGGAAAACGCGGAGAAGACAAACAAAACTGCAGGGAAGGACCAAATGGCATCGTTTGTGATGACAACGCTTCAGAAAACGGCCAAAGAAATTGAAAATAGGTATTTTGTTACAGTTTTCATACCCCAGAACCACAGTTGAGGATGTTGAAAACAATCTTTATCTCTTCCCACTCCCCACTTTCTATTGATCACCAGATACAGGAACAGAGATTATTTCAAGGAAATGCCACAGTTATTTACAAAGATCATATTACACTTTCCAAGGAAGTGAATTAAGTAATTTGTAAAAGTGATTTAGAAGCTTCGAGTCATTATTTCAAGATATTAAAAGTACAAAGTAATTTTCTAGATTAAATTGTTGTTCATCGTAAACGTTTCAACGATATAAACCGACAGAAATATCTCTTGCATGGATTTCGTTTTGTATTAAGAAATTGATGTTAAAAGAGCAAAATTTATAAATTTTACCAAAAACAACAAATTCGATATCGCTGATCTTCGATGCGATTAATGAGTACTTATGCTCGACCGAGCATAACCACTTGAATGTGATTAGCTGTAAATAAATCACACCCCAACAGCTTTCTTTCCATTACGGCCTTAAATTAATCAACAATATCAAATATAAGGAAACATTTTCGTCACAAAAGTCAAAGTTTGCTTGTTCAACACAGCAATACCCTCGAGGTGATTATTTATAGCTGAGAAAAGGTGATAAGTTACAAACTCCTCCAGTGACCTTTCCAAACCTAAGAAAATTAACTTTAACCTTTACGAACCTTCCAATTAAGAGCAAAATTCATTACTAACCTGAAATTCTCCTTTCATTTCAGTACCCAACAGTCCAAACGAGGATAGAGTTTGAAATACTAATTTTGATGATTTAATTTTAAACAATATGTAAATAATCAAAGTAATAATAAAAGAAGGTACAAAAGAAAAAGATTTTTCCTTCAAATATCATTATTTTAGTAAGAAACCAAGAAAAAAATACAATCTTGGTATACAAATGAAAAATCAAAGAATGACTAAACAACTACGGTTGTCGTGACATTTTCATTTAAATACATCATCTTCTAACGAGACGAAACTACATCAATTATCGTAAGTATCGGTTTCGGGAAAGCAGAACCATGTTGTACCGGATTCGTCCTTCCACCAGTGGGAATGAACATTTAGTGCTCGTTTGCCAAATCGCATGGGAACCCGCGACATACAACGCTCGCATTTGTCGCGTAGGTGTTCCATGCTGCATAAATACTCGCAACGGCTACCGTCACAGTCACAGGGCAGTAGGAAAATCATGAAGCAAACAACGAAAAAGCAAAGATGTCTCGCTGCTGCAATCACAAAATAAAAACAAAAGAAATGAGTAATAAACTTACGATAATTAAATTTGTTGTGAAGAACAAACACTGGAAAAACATAGATTTACAAAAACTTATGTAAATTTAATTTACATTACATTTAAGTTTACGAACGCTTGTAAACCCCAATTTACAGAATTTACAAAAGCTATTTAAAGTGTGGTTTTAATACCGTAAGTGTAACGCATAGTTTTTTTTACAACAAATTTAATTGTTTTACAATTTGTAAATCTATTTTTTTCCCTAGTGAAATGTATGCTTTCTGGTAAATTTTGTAAAGTGTTCTTTTACAATAAATTTAATTGGTGTAAATTTTTGTAAATCTGATTTTTCTTGCAGTGAGAATTAGGAAAGAATTGGGTCTTAAAGAGTTTGTGGCCAACTAAACTATTTCTTTCTTCTTTTTGAAAATATTGGGCTTCACTGCACTGCATCAGCAAACCAGCCAAAACAAATTATAAATCGAGAAACTCGAATCTAGAATTGATTGATATTAAAACAGTAACTCAAAACCATTAAGTAGTTAGTTAATTTGAAAACCTAATTTCGTCAATTTTATGCCAATGATCCGCAGTTGTTGAATTAGCCAAATCATTGCATGTGACTCTGTACTAATCTAATCATTATAGTACTAAATTAAGCTCGCTAAAAGCCATTGACTTATTGTTTCTTAGAAAAGCAATTTTCACGTTTACAAAGGATTATGGGATCATAAAAGACCTCAACAAGCTACATACAAAGTTTAATAAATATCAGCTTTAAGATCAACCAAATTAGAATTTATTGTCCTTATTTGACATTTCAACTAATCTCTAAATGGGTTTTGAATAAAAATAGAAGAAAAAGTTCTTGGCCAGTGGTGTTACTCAGGAAGAAAATCATTTAACATATTGTTGCAATTTTGGAATTTAGAGGTTAAAATGCAAGAAAAATCAGATTTACAAAAATTTATAATAATTAAATTTGCTGTAAAGAACAATTGTCCACTAAATTTACGGTTATAAGCGAACGCATTGTAAATTATTATAAATTTTTTTAAATCTGATTTTCTTGCAGCGATAACCACCAAGTCTAAAATTTCTGCAATATTTGAAGAAATACCCCATTTTTCTCATTGTTTTACTTCTTTCCAAACTTTTTTCTTTTAAACCCACATAACACTCACTTCCCCACTTAAAACTTCAACAATTAATATATCAAAATCCCAAAACTTAATTTAACCAACACCGATACAAAACGAGGACACTTTGAGGACAGTTTCCCATCAACACATACTCAAGTTTGCTTTACATCCTGCACTGAGCAACGGTTCAATTTTTCCATACTAACCTACTTAAGTACAAAAATAATTGCCCGTTGCCCAGTGACAAACTCTCCCGAATTCCCTGCTAGACAAATCTCATTATGTAAACAAATTACCATTTTCTTTGAACCCCTTTGAATAAATTCATTAACAACTGATTAAATTCATTACATAACACCCGAAAAACTAATAAATCAAACTCTTATGTTGACATTTGTTAATTTAATTAGGAAACAGTAATAAGACCAAGGGCAATAAATAATTAACGCGACAATAGCAATAAAAATCATTACAGGAGAGTAACCCGACACCTAGTAACTGTAATCAGAAGCCAACTGACAACAAATACGACAAAATTCAAAGGGAAAATGAGAAAAAGTTTAAAAGGTCTCACCAAGAGATGACAAACAGCGTCTCCTCATGTCGGAATATCAGCGTAAAATGATGGAAAAAAATCCGTGATGCACAGGCAAGTCGACCAAGAAGGTAAATAAGAAGCCGGACACCTCGCCCACGAGTCGCTATTAGGGGAACTGCGCAAGCGCATAACTGGACACTACACTCATTAGTGTGATAACGACATCACAATGTCGCCAAAAACAAGTTAAAGTGGGTGCTCATTAAACTAACTTCATGCATTTCATCACTCGCGCCTTTGAATTTCAAGTGTGACTATTAATTATCACTTTTTTCCATTTTTTTCGGTTATGGAATTTTTTTTTTAATAAAAAAAAATTAAAAAAGTCAATGCATCGTTGGATTCACGAGATTTGTGTAATGATAATTAAGAGAGGTGTTAAAATGTCATTAAATTAGGATTAGGGTTTTTTTTTTTTTTGAAGTAATTCATGTATTTTTTTCTTATTTTGGAAGCGCTATCATCTTTAAGGGTGAAAAATAAAAAAAATAATGAAATTCGGACGTGATGAGAGTCGTCGAGGAGGGAAATAAGCCTAATTTGATTTAATCCCGCACATTTTTCTTTGTTTCTCTTAATCTCATTTTTGGGGGTAAAGGGAAAGTGAAATATTTGGCAATATTCAATTTTTTGTCTCGTATAGTTTGGTAATTCTCGACTTAATTCAATCTTGTCTTGATTGGATCACGCACGTCTGACGTGTGGATTGCAAATTGACACCATAACATAATCACCCAGTCGTACAAAAAGCCCGGAAGGAAAAAAAGAGAAATGTCTTATTATTACAGGAAAAGTAGGAGGAAATATTGTGAATTATAGCGATTTCAGATTTTCTCGGAAAAGTAAATTCTTAAAAGATCACTATGGTTTTACCAATAGTCACGTGACCTAGAATTTATTTCGAGTAGCAACTGAGGTTAATAATCAAATGCAGGAGTAATTTAGGAAATGCATTTCAACATTGCTGAGCTCTTAACTGATAAGAAAGTTTGCAGAAAACAAAACTATTATAAGACATAATTTATAAATTGTTAAATTCATGTTAAATGTGAGTTAAATTTATAATTAGCGTGGAATTTAGAAGCTGTGAAACATGTGTTTTTGTTCTCTGCAAATTCTCCGAAATGGCAGAAAATTGTTTTATGGAATATTATGTTAAGATTTTAATTGTAAATTGAATTAAAGAATGAAATAAAATCGATTTACACGTAAAATACAAAATATTTTGGATTTTTCAATGCAGTTACCGAATTGCCAGTAAGAAAGTTTTGAAAAGTGTATTTTAAAAATTTTCATTTCAACTTTACGGGAAATTTTCTATCTAATCCTTCTTCACCCGCTACCTTCATAAAATCAGCGAGTTGTCTTAGAACTGGGAAATAGATACCAGTGCTTATAATGTTGTTATTAGCAACAACATTATAACATTAAATAACCGAATCAAATAAACGGAAGTACGGAAATAACAAATTACTCAATTATGAGATTTTCTCCAATTCAACAAACACTGAGAATTAAAGAGAAAAATATTCGAAAAACTTTACCCCAACGGCAGTATCCATTGCCGACCTCAGTAACTTCCCTGCAAAGCCGCTATAAGGAGAAGCCGCTCTGAACGGCTAGGCAGGAAAGCCTACCTCGCATCTTTGAAACCGATATCAAAATACTATAATTATTTCCAAAATAACCATAATATCCATAAAATTACAAAGAATTTCTCTTACAAATACTCCCAATAACAAAAAAAGAAACTTTTACAATTTTCCCTCTATTATCAAGATCCAAGAAGCTTGTTTGCTACAATGTTTATTAAATAAACATTGCACTGCTTTCTTTTTTGATTCCACAAACTACAACTTTGCCTTCCAGCACATTGCACTACACATTCGTAAACTCAATTTCCACATTGATAAACAGTCCAAACAACAAAACAATCAAATCCACTCGTTACAAACACAAGAAAACATGTAAGAAAAATTAAAGTAAATACAAAAATCACATTCAACACTCAAATTTCGCAAGTTTTCCTAAATTCACCCCTACAAACACCGACAAAAACTCCGCCTCCAGCCTCGTTTCATTCAATCTCTTTCAATAACCATTATTACTGATAAACTGCATTTACCTCGCTTTTCTTTGGCATTACCACTTCTTATTCAAAGATCTCATTTGCACCTACACCTTGCCCAACAAAACTAACCTTGACGCAACCGAATCTTATTGGTCCAAAATTCCGAACACTTGCCAAAAAAACTCCGCCTACAAGCACACAATTCCCATTACTGACGTCACACTTCAACAAATATAAATAGGAGCATGTGAAAAACGGTTCATCCAAACACGAGTCGAGTTTTTCAACAACTTCCTTCACGACGCTATGGCCACCGCACGCATTGTTTTCCTTTTCGCTGTCGTGCTTATTGCAACTTTGGCAACTTTAACTTTAGCCCGATTTGGTAGATTTTGTTAATTTTTTTTTTTACTCACACGTGTTGCTCACTTCTTGAAAATCTTGAAATCTTCAGTTAACCATCAGCGGGAATTACCTGTGTATTATGAATTTCAGTCGGATTTGGACAAGCGAGAGGTAAGAAGTTGTTTTAATTTTTTTTTATTTTGTGATTTAATTTGATTTTTGATTTTTTTTTAGAATTTGGTAAGAAATGTGAATACCTTTGGTTTGGTTTTGAATAACAGTTTTGCTTCTTGCGTTGCTTCCTTTAGGGACACGCGGTAATTGAATTCTTTAGAATCCTTTCCTTTCAAACCGATTCATTGTCCTTTTCTTATTAATTTCTTTCATTCACATGTCCTTTTTGTTATTCCGTCGCGAATCAGGTGGTGAGTATCTGTTTACAAAGAAGTAATTTGTTTTCGATTAAAAAGTAATATTTTTTAAATATTTTTTAAATACTCTCAGATGTGCCAGGTATAATCATTTTGTTTTTTAAAATTTGTTTTATCTTAAATATATAAAAAAAAATTATTTTTTTCTTTAGTACGATCCGAGAGTAAGTATTTCCAAAACTTAAAATTTACTTTAGAATTATAACTTACGCTTTAATTTCAACAAAAAAAACCTTCAGAACTGTCGAGGAGTAAGTTAAACTTATTGTTTAGATCTTTTTAAAAGTATTTTATACCAAATTTTCACTTTTTTCAGCCTCAATCGTTTGGCAAAAAGGACCTGGTGGGTATAATTATAGACCTAATCGTAACTCGGTAAACTTTCCGTTTGTGAATGTAAACACGAAACCAACTTTTCCCCACTTTTTGTGTCGCGTTTAATGGACTTAGTTAAGAACAGTCGTTTAAATACGTTTGAGTAGTTTATGACTTCCATTTTGGTTCTCTTGCGTCTGCATTTTATTCATTTCTAGGGTTCTCAGGTCTCAACGCGGCAACTCGTTTCGTCGCTATTCCCACAGCGCCATCAACGAGCCAATCTGCTAGACCAAGTGAATATTTTTATAGTCAAAGGCTTGATTAGATTTGCAATAAAACTCGCTTTTTTCTTTTTCTTTAAAAAAAAAAAAAAATAGCAGAATGACCAAACGGAAATGGAGACTAAATAGATGGACTTAGTTGTCTGCATAAGTTTGCAAATGTAAAAATCAATAATTTCATGGAATAAAAATTATTGAATTATAAAATGGAGAATAATATAAAAAAATAAAAAATATTGTTTCATATATTAAATATCGATTTCAATGTTATTTTGAAAAATAAATTTGATTCAAACAAGTAAGAGTTTATTCTTTCAAATTCACAGCATTTAAAAAAAGAAAGAAAAAAGTTTATTTATATTAACACAAAACAATTCATTTCATTCATTTTGAAAGGTATCTCGAGAGGTATCTACAGCACAGCTTCTCTATTTCATCAACTAGCAGCAGCACCGAGCCGCAGCATCAAATGCGTGCAGGATTTACATCCAATCATATGTTAGCTTTTACCGTCATCTGTGTTATGATCGAGTCCAGAACAATTTGGCATCAACTATTTCATGCGAATGAATGGTTTATGTTATTTTCACGTATTTACACGCACTGATAACAAATAATGTTATTAATCTTTGATAGAAATATAAACAAAAATTAGTTAAAATTACACTTACAACCCAATAGACAAATCAGGCGACAAATCAATTCCTCACTAGCATAACGATTACGGTATGTACATACCATCAGTGATAATAATTCCTGTTTCTTTCCGCTTTTCTCATCGCTTGCACTCTGCAGAATCAAAATCAAGTGAAATTGTTATGCAGCATACCTGAGTGTTTACATCCTCAAAATGGCGTCTGTTGGCATTCTCAAAGTTGATTCTCCTAATGAATCCATCGAAGCACTCACGAGGGAAGTTGAATCGCTGAAAGCAAAATTAGAAGAAGAACGGCAAAAGCTAAATGATGTTGCACGTGAGCGTTTTAATTAGGTCACTCGATTGCACGTGACTCGTAACCGTACATCCTTTTCAGTATCAACAGTCGCTGAGCGATTGGAATATTTAAATTGTTTAAATATTAAACCAAGGAAAGTGCTAAAAGGACATCAAGGCAAAGTTCTATGTACAGATTGGAGCTTAGATAAAAGACACATTGTCAGCAGTTCCCAAGTAAGCAAAAAATGTGATGATCGATGTTAAAAATTGATTTATTTTGTTTATATTAGGATGGTAAGATGATCGTATGGGATGCCTTTACTACTAATAAAGTACGAAAAAAATGTTTTTTCAATGGGATTTTTTTTAATGAAAATTAATGTTTGTTATAGGAACATGCAGTTACTATGCCAACAACGTGGGTAATGGCTTGCGCTTACGCACCTTCAGGAACAATGGTGGCATGCGGGTACTGATTAAGGCGCCATTTTTGTTTCATATTAATCTAATATTTTAAAATATTGATAGTGGTCTCGACAATAAGGTTACGGTGTACCCTCTTAGTTTCGATGACGATGTGTCTAGTAAAAAGAAAGCAGTGGGAACTCATACTAGTTACATGTCGTGTTGCACATTCCCAAATTCAGATCAGCAGGTAAAATTTACAAAAATTATTTTAAAAAACGATAATGGAAATTATTAGTGGCATTAATGAATGGATAATTTCAGATTCTTACGGGGAGTGGTGACAGCACATGTGCATTGTGGGACGTTGAATGTGGTCAACTGTTACAAAGTTTTCATGGCCATGCTGGAGACGTAATGGCCATGGATTTAGCCCCTTCAGAAAATGGGAATACGTTTGTTTCAGGAGTGAGAAAATTACAAGAATTAAAGAAATTATTGTGTTAACGTCATTTTTTTATAGGGTTGTGATAAACTAGCCCTTATTTGGGATATGCGTACTGGTCGGTGCGTTCAATCCTTCGAGGGCCACGAGTCAGATATAAATACTGTGAAATTTTATCCAAGTGGAGATGCCATCGCTACTGGATCTGATGATTCCACTGTGAGATTTGAAAATTTAATGTTACTAAATAAATTTTTTATAATATTTATAATATTTTTTATAATTTAAACTTTAGTGTCGGTTGTTCGATTTACGTGCCGACAGAGAAGTTGCTGTTTACAGTAAAGATAGTATAATATTTGGAGTTAATTCTGTTGATTTTTCTGTTAGTGGTGAGTTTTGTTTTGAATATTAAGGAATTATTATTAATTTCATATTTTTTTGTCTTTAGGTCGATTGTTATTTGCTGGATACAACGATTATACTGTAAATGTGTGGGATACGTTAAAATGTTGTCGGGTTGCTATAATGTACGGACACGATAACCGTGTGAGTTGTTTGAAAGTATCACCCGACGGAACGGCACTATGTACCGGAAGTTGGGATTTTACTCTGAGAGTAAGTAGAAAATTTAAAAATTATTTTTAAAAATTTTGAAAAATTATTTCTTTTTAACAGATTTGGGCGTGAAAAAATTTGTGGAATTATCCATTCTGTTTTTTCTTAAAAGTCTTTTCTGCAGGTCCAAATAATAATGACAAAGTTCGGGTCAGATAGTTACATGGGACCACACCGAATGCTCTTTTTCAGTAGGCTCTGAAACTCAATGAACTAAAAAAAAAATTACAAATAGCATTAGCTAATCTCGTTCATCTTAACATTTGTTTGAAAAAATCAAATTTTCAAATTGTATGAACTCAAGTTCTGTAGGAATTTGTTAGAATTAATTCTAGTCAAAAGAATGCCAATTTTAAACTTGTTAGGTACCTTGAAAGTGAGGTGCAAAGTTAAAAATTACGTAAGAAATGTTTTAGTGTTAATATTATTAAGTAGGAGTAAATTTTATTTGAATTTTTAGATTATTTTTAGTTGTGTGATAGGATATCTGTCACTATGCAATAAATTTTTAATTAAGGGAATCATTAAGATTGTAATTGTTTTGTTATTTTATACTTTATTGTTTTGCATTATTCTTTTGTATTTCCCATTGTTTTCATAAAGAGATCATTTTCCCTCTTCATTATTTTGTATGATGTGCTTACCCTCGCGAAAAAATAAAATAAGTTTGGAAACTAAGTGTTTTGTTGATTCAAAAAATCATTCGCCTTTTCTGAAATCTCAGCTTTATTAGCGCCCTCTATTGACATTCAATTTATGTTTACATGAGCGTTAGTAAATGAGGATAACTAACTAAAATGCAACAGCCGCCACCCCAGATGCCGGTATGGCCTGGATGGTACAACCAAAATGTTCAATTTCCTCAACAACCAACGCATCAAGCGTGGCCGTATCCATATTACCCAGGAATTCAATCCGTTCCATGGCCACCGACGTATCCAAATCCTACCGAAGTTAATAGTAACAATACACCAATTCCAAGCAAATCAAATCAAAGGGAAACTGATCAAGAATGGGTGAATGAATGGGTCAGAAAGTTGAATAAGTGTTCACTAAAATTAAAGGAAAAATCGAAAGATAATTTAAGCGTGAGTTTGGTTTAATTTTTAAATTTTTAAATGAAAAATCCTTAAGTTTTTTTTTTTTCCCCAGATTCCTGAAGTTAAATCACAGCTAGGGGAAGCTTTGATTTTACTGGATGATTTGAACGTAATTCATAATCAGTTAAAAGAAATGGCTGCTAGTAATTGCGACAACACATTGTGGAAATTGAAGTGTCAAAAAGCGATAAACATGAAGAAAAAATTGGAAAAACTTCAGTCGACTTTGGCGGAGAGGAATGAAGATGTAGAAAAAAAGCTACAGCGGATTAAAAAGAAAAGGGAACGAAACAAAAGGAGGAATCAGGAATTGAAGATGGAAGCGAAAGAAGCGGAAATTAGAAGAGAAAATCTGCACAAAGGTTTAGACGAATGGCAAAATCAGATTTACGAGAGAGTAAAACAAAACAAAAGGGTAAAAGGAGTTAAATCTTTAATAGAGATTAGTTGATTTAATTTTTTTGTGTTTAATTAAAGGAAGCGGAATTAAAAAAAGAAGCGGACAGTATTTTATCAGAAGTACGAAAGAAAATATCTGAAAGCAAACGAGCTTACGAGTTGATCACAGCGCTGCAAAAACTGAGAATGTTGAAGAAACAAAGTGCAGAATCAAGAGGTAAAGTAAATTACATTTAAGTTGAATGTAAATATTAAAAAATAGTGAATTTCAGGGTTGTACACTACAAAAGAATCGGATGAAAAGTTTGCCACCGAGACAAAATCGTTAGAAAAAATGTTAGAAACTCAATTGAGTGATTACCAAGACGAAGAAAAGGCGCTTTGCGTTATGTTAGATAAAGAAGCAGAGAAGAAAGAAGCTAGTGATTTACAAAGTAAACTTTTCTCCATCCACACTGGCGTTATTAGAACTTTGTTTGGAAATACAGGTTTGTATAGAAAAGTTATTTTTAATATTTTCAATTTAATTTGATTATTTGAATTTATAGAACTTTCGCCCGAAGATCCTTTGTATCCATTTACTTTATTTTACACCCAAGCCGAGAGAAATTTAGATTCCTTATTATGTATAAGGTATTTATTGACCAATTATTTGAGTAATTCTATTTTTACAGCTTTGAACACACATTTTTATAATTTTTTTTTGTATTCTCTTTAAAGGCAAGAATGGGATTCTTATTGCACCAAGGACAGAGAAGGGAGCAGTATCCCTTTTCAGTGGGTCACACCTGACAATCCTTCTAACGAAAACTGGGGAAATGTTTTAGACGTTAAAAACTAATTTACTTATTTCTTATTTTGTCATATAATTATCACCAAAATTAAAATAAACTTCAACTTACCTTGAAAATCTATTTCTCTGTATCGAATTAAGCTTGCGCGAGTAGAAAACTTTGAACTTTACATCACTTTTAGATCTTTTTACACCCCTAACTTGAAAAATAAAAGCAAATTAGATGTTTTCAATATAAAAACGATTTTTTAAATATTTTATTGTAACAAAAACATTTATTCACAATTAATCAAAAAGTTTTAAAATAAAATTGCATTTAATTAAATAAAATCACTGAATGCTGCAGTTGGAGTCAGCTATATAAATTAGAAACGCAATTTAATCTTAAAAAACGACTTTTTCTTAACTTTAAAAATCAAACTAAATCGGTTCTTACTTGAACCATCCTTTCTATTTATTTCAATCGATTCCTGTTCTACCGGTATCCGTAAAGACTGTAACCGTTTGATTTGTTCCGCCCTTTCCATCCAGCTGCGAATTTGAGTTGTAAGTAATTCTTTTCGGCGACCTGCAGCCTCGTTTTGAAGAATCGGTAACATCACATCTAAGGCTAATAAATATTTGCTTAAAGCTTCCTCGTATTTGTCCTCTTGGTCCTGGAATATTTAATAATATTTAATAATTAGAAATTTGAATTTAAATAATTTTTTTTTTTAAAATTACTAATTTCTCAGCTGATTCTCCCACAATTAAAGCTGCGTGCAACGAAGATGATGTGTCATCGGATAAAAAAACTACAAGAAATGTAAAATTAGTTTGATTTGCAAGTAAAATTTAGTTTTTTAGCTTTACATAGTTCTTGCCAGGGTGTGAGCGATGATGTTGATTTTGTGAGTTTGCGTTTAAATTGCATTTGTTTTAAATATTCAGCTCTGGCCATGTAATGGCGAGCTTTCTGTCTAAGTGCTTCTCTCCTCGCCGAGTCTTTTTCATCTAAAAATAAATAAAAATCCAAAAATTAACAAAAATTAAAAGATAATGTAAAATTCAAATAATAAATTACGAACACAAAATAGCAGCCACCAAATGCTGAAGTCCAGAACAATATAATTGCACAGCACTGGAATAATTTTGTTTTTCATCATTCTGTACAGCATCTGCAAGTATTTCTACCTAAATAGAACAAACATGATGTGACAAACCGATAGATGTAGAAATTAATTCAACTTACTGCCTTATCATATGAATGAGGGGATGGTATGTGTTCTAAATCTAAAAATGGATGATTAAAAAATTCCTCAAAACTTATTCGTTCGGCTGGGTCTCTTTTTAATAATTTAGTCAATAAGTCACGACAGGGTGAAGAAATTTGAGCGCCATATGGAATCTAAGATCGGTTAAATCGCGCTACTATTATATTATTATTTAAAATAATCATTTCAACTTATTACCTCGATTGGATTTGGATTTTTCACTTTTTCAGCGAGTTCTGAGAACGTTTTAGATGAATAGGGTGCCCGGCCAAACAAACATTCTAAAAAAAAATTTTTAAAAAAATAAAGTGCAAATACAATATTTCATTAATTAAACATACCGTATAAAATAACACCTACAGACCACAAATCAACTTTTGCATCGTATTTTTGTTTTAACAACATTTCAGGGGCCATGTACAGTGGAGAGCCTCTAAGACACGTTCCACCATCATTGGCTTTCAAATACTGAGCGAATCCAAAATCTGCTAATTTTAAAACTGGTTCATGCTGAGATGTCAATAAAATATTTTGCGGTTTAAGATCCATGTGACAAATATTTTCATTGCGTAAAAATTGTAAAGCATTTGCTGAAAAAATAAAAATTTAATTTTTTTATTTTTAAATTTAAATAAAATTTGCATACCTAATTGTTGTAAAAAAACTTTGACTACTTTTTCTGGTAGAGATCGTCGAGTTTTAATAAACGTGGATAAATCTCCACCATTGCAGTACTCCATAATAATAAAAATGTATTTTGCGTCCCACTGTGTTAGTAAATAAAAAATTACATAAACAAACAACAGCTGATAATGAATGATAATTACTTGAAAGTCTATCATGTGCACAATATGATCATGTTTAAGTTTTTTAAGTAATGAGATCTCAGTTATTAAATTATCCACTGATTTTTTACTTAACGTCGAAATTGTCACACATTTGACTGCCACGACCTTTCTTTGACCGTCCTGCGATTAAAAAAAAAAAATTTAATTTTAAGCGCCAATATTTTAATTTAAGGGCAACTTACATTGCGATAAGCCTTATATACAGTTGCATACGATCCGCTTCCAACTTTTTCGGTAATTATGTAGCCAGGAATGCGGGGAAATGAAGCCATAAAAAATACAAAAATTGCACCCTAACTGCACTTTGACAGGTGTATTTCCCTCCAGATAATGCAGGTGGAAAACACGGAAATCAAGTGCTCATCCCGAGTGATCATCCTGATTATTATCATTACGTCACTAATACTCTAAGTAGTGTGAAATGTGCGAGAGTAAATAACGTCATGTCAGGATATCGCTAGACTAGACGGCGCGTGCGCGAATTTCATGATGGCGGCTTAAAATTGTCAAAGCCACGCGTATCTGTATAAGATGACCCGCTGGGCAAGAGCAAATAATGCCCATAAGAGACAACCATCGGATCCATCGTCGTGGGAGGAATTAAGGAAAAGTAATTCAAAACCGAACTTTAAAAAAGATCCACAAAACAATGATTGGAGAGCGGACAGACGATCGTTTAGTAAACAAAAAAGACAGGAAAAACGAAGGATGAAGGTTAATTAATTAATTTTATTTAAATTATAATCAGTCGTAAATAAATTTAATTTTATTACAGCCGTGTTTTAATTGCCGATCGATGAATCACGTTGTAGCAGACTGTCCCACATTACCAAGAAACGAATCAACAGCAGTTGGTGTTTGTTTTAAATGTGGGTCGACAGAGCATAAATCACAGACTTGTAGAGTGGAAAAAAAATCAACAGAAGGTGAATCATCCAGGACATCATTGGAAAATGATTATAAACTACTTAACGTTATTATCTTCCCTTAATGCAGTTGAATTTCCATTCGCCTCGTGCTTCGTTTGCGGTCAAAAGGGTCATCTGTCATCAACTTGTCCCCAAAATTCTTCTGGTATTTTTCCCAGAGGCGGAGCGTGTCATGAATGCGGCTCCGTACAACATCTTCGCAGAGAATGCCCGCAATTATTTCCAAATAAAAGAGTCGAAAGTAATTTACATTTTACCAATTACAAAAGAACGCCTAATTACCATAAATTTTAATCTAGAAAAAAAAGAGGCGACAGTTGGACGAATGAAACCGGATGAAAGTGTGGAAAAATTGGATTCCGACGATGAGTTTCAACCCGAACCAGAACCGGAACCTCAAATCGAACGCAAAAAACCGAAGATTAAAGTTATAAAATTCAAATAAATTTAAAATATTTTATTATTGAAAATATTTTTATGCTAAAAAAATCTTTGGTCCATTCGGTTTATTGTCCAAAGCTTAATACATGTATAGAAAAAAAATCAATTAGAAATGATGTGCTGACTAGAAAATTTGCAATTATTATTAATGTTATTATTATTAGTTAACAAAAGAACTAAATTTTCACTGGAATAGAAAAATACAATAGGAACAAATTTCCTCATTCAGATCGTTTTTTTTCTTTTGGTATAAACCGCAGTTCAAAATATTTTTAAAACTACTACCATAAAAGCAATTATATCAAAGATATAATAATACCGCGTTATGACAAGCCACAAACAACTAAAAGAATTACAGAAAAAATATTTCCTGCCGTTTTTCTACAATAATACCGAACAAATTTGAAAGACAATTTTCCTACCAAAGGATTTTACCGTGTTATTAACTCAATTTTTCTATCATTCCTCGTTGTTCGGCTTGTCGTAACCAAAAACTAGTTATTATAAGAATAATATGTTTGTATTTCACCGGTATGATTCATATCGTTCTATCATACGCCTCGAAAACAAAATGTTCTAAGTACATTAAGTACTAAGGTAATGTTGGAACACAATTACGAATAGAATGTGATCACGTTAGTTTGGTTTCCACGCAAAAGCAAAAATGGAGGCAGGTCTCGGGTGAGCGTGTCTAACCAGGCCATGTATAATGGCGCGGATACGGTTCCTTTTCTTGGCATCGGTAAAGTCCTAAAAATTTGAAATTTTAAAAATAAATTAATATTTAATACAAGGATGTTATTTCTCAACTTACATCACAATCAGTGTGGAATCCTTAGAATACTTTTCCAATAATTCTCGTAACCGGATGTGTCGCATCGTCTAATTTAAATGAATTTTATAAATGAATAATGAGTTTCTATTGTAATGTAAACAGCCTCTTACCCTATCTTTCAGCGCGAGCAATTCAGCATCTGTAATTGCGGTTCGCCCGTCGTGACTGTTCGTATCCGCATTCTCGTTCTCACGGAATTTCTTAATTATATTATCGAATTCAGCTTTGCTACTCTCTTGCGGGCGTTTTTGTACGTCGGGAATGACAATAACGTCGGAATAATTGATCCGGAATTTGCTTAGCAAAGCTGCCAAACTAGAGAACAAACAAATATTATTTAACTTAATAAAAATAAAAATAATTTTTAAAATACTCACTTTCTTTGCTCCTCGTCCAACTCATCTTTACGATTTGCCAGAGCGAAAACACGCAACTTGCACGAACGCCATTGTTTTCGCGTCGTTAATATATACGGAACCAACATGCTCAAACCTCCGTCGTCGTATAACCACCAAACGTCGATTGTTCCCTTTTTCTGTTTACGTTGAAATTGTGTGTGCGCAGCCAAAACTTCTCTCGGCAGATTCCTTCGCTGTTTTTGATTCTGTCCTTTATTCGGTTGAAGTTGCGTTGTTTCGTTGTCGCTTCCGCCTCCGTCCGCGCAATGCCCGTCGTCCGCTACTTTCGCATTTCGATGATCACCGGTTCCCGGACTACCCTCGGACGAACTGCTTCCACCGGTGGAAAGTTGTGAGGAGGAAAAATTCTGCCGAATGTTAATGTTCGATTCGATCGACAAACTCAATTTCGGTAAAGGCGGTGCTAATAAAGCGGGAGTCATAATGGCAATGGCGGTTTCCTCCTCTAGAAAATGTCCGTAATCTAAACCCTGTTGTAACCGAAGGATTCCAACGGCTAAGTAATTGTCAAACGCATCACTAAAATAAAAAATAAAAATTTTAATCTTAAAAAAAATTTTTTTTTAAAATTATTTACTGTATAATACTGAAATACGACTGCAATTCTTCGATTTTGCACGTTTGCCAGTCGCTTTTAAACCCGAGTAAAACCATATTTGGTTTTAATTTTCCCACACCAGCAGTTTGCATCAACGATCGAGAACCAGCAGCTAAATTTGTACCGTCGATTAAATAGTAAAACGCCTTGACTTTCTTTCGTTGCAGCCACGCATAAGCATGTTTGAAGTAACTATTTCGTACGCGTTGATTGATCTGCTCTTCAACCACGTGTCCACAAACTAACAAACTTAAATTTTTGGTAATGTTATTTGCAAAGTCCACCAACGGTGGTCTGGAACTTGGAAACCCGCACAATACAAGGATCTGCGGCCTAAAACCCAAAAAAATTTTTTTTTTTAAATTAAAAAAAAAAAAAAAAATTATTCACAATACCTATAATTCTTAACGTGTTCTTCCACCTGATTTAGTTTGATGACTGATTGAAGAGCGGATCTATACGTTTGCGCTTGCGTTGAAGAACCCCAATTCACATCGGGTTTTGCATGAGAAATGTACATGTACAGACCGAAGCAAATGCCAAAAGTGAGCAAAGCTGTCCACCAATTGATGACAAACATCACGGCCAGACATAAAATACCACCTACCAAGCTCACCCACATGTTATAATAACGGAAGCCCGGACGGAAGCCTGGAACATTCAATTTTCAACTTATTTTCCTGTTTAAAATCAATTTTCCGCTACAAACCTGGAGATTTCGCCAGTGATGCGTGAAAACATGAATAATTTACGAGACAATACGATGCGAGGAAAAAATTAGATATGATCGGAGCGATTGCATTCAACTTCGCTGCAAACAGAACAAAAATCTCACATCAATTCATCGATTATAAAATATTACAAATAAAATTACCTATCAATATGAAACCAAGTGCAATGACAAAACATAACGCATAGGCACGATAAGGTTCGTTATTTTTCCCGTATCCTTTTGCAAAAACATGAATATACGGATACAATTTATCTTTACACAAGGCTTGAAATACTTTTGGCGCACTCACAAGACTTGCGAGTGCAGAGGATAAGGTGGCAGCGAAACACCCTGCATAAATAATTGGACCGAAAAATGATACCAATTCCATCACCTGAGTAAAAATTTAATAAAATTATTTAATAAATTCACTTTTTTATTAATTATTTTTATCAATTTTACCTGAAAATTATTAATAAGGCCATATTTGCAAGTACCATTGCCGAGACAATCCCTAAAAGTATCATTTTGAATGTGTTCCACAATCCCATCGGCGTCTCGAACAACGCATGCGCCGACTAAAATTGCAAAAATTAAGTAGGAAATTGTTGTGATTATTATTGCAAGAATTGTGCCTTGTGGAATGGCTTTGGAGGGATCCTGAAATTAAATTACAAGAAATTCAAATAATTAAAAATTATTGTTATTTATTAATTAACTAATAAATTAACTAATAAATTAATTAATAAATTACAGCTAAATCTCCAGAAATGTTTGCGCCAGCGAGAATTCCAGTCGCAGCTGGGAAAAATACAGAAAACACCGTGAAAAAGGTCTCTTTCCGATAATCAGACATAAAATTTTCTTTTACAATCGACACTGCAAAACAAAACAATATCATTTATCAATTCCGTAAATACCTTAAAACCCCAACGACTCACTGTCGTATCCCACAAATCCCATCACTTTTTCTTCGTCCGACGGAGGAATGAACGACCCAACTACAAAATCGATCATCGCAAGGACTAGAATTACAAGCAGAACAATTTGAGCCTGTAATAAGAAATAAAAATTCCAAACAAATTAATCACAATCAACAAATGCACAAAACTATTTGACTTACTCTCGACTCCCACTCCATGCCGACTACTGTAATCCCGAGCAGAAGAACCAGTACGATACTACCGATAACCCGAATGTCATGTTCTTGATCTCCGATTAAAGATACACCAAAAGTCTAAGTAAACATTAATTATTAATACTTTTCAATTGATTTTTTTTATTAATTATTACTTGTAGCATGTCCGTGAACGACTCGCAAAAGCCAACGACGTACATGGCAATGGCTACAGCGTTAGCGAAAGAAAATATCAAGCCAATTGAACCTCCGAATTCAGGTCCCAGACTCCGAGATATCATGTAGTAAGTACCTCCTGAAAATTAATGTAATTGGAACGAGTGAGTGAAACGTGAAATTTAATTTAATTGTTTAAATATACCTCCTTTTACCATTCCATTTGTGCAAATGGCAGCTGCAGATAATGATGTAAGGACGGTGACTATTGATGCCAGAAGAATGATAAAGCAAGCTTCCACTAGAAATGAAATAAAAATTTATGAATTTTTTTTTAATTACAAAATATTGTTTTCTATAAGAAAATTAAGTTTTCTGTATTTTTCTGTAAGAAAACCTAAGTTTTCTCTGTTTATTTATGAAAAAAATTAAATTTTCTATGCTTTTCTGTAACAAAAAATTACGTTGACTTTTATTTTCCTTAAAAAAAAAACTTTATTTAAAATTAGCTGTAAACCTTTTTTCACGCAGTTCAGTAAATTATAGCGTGTTTCATTATCCTCCATTGTCTTTTAAACTTTCCACGCTTTCATTCACCCTTAATAAATCATTAACCTTGAAAAACTTACATATTCCAGCTTGTCCCACGACCCACGACAGTCGCAGGAAAAGCATCACACCCCAAATATTCAGAAGACATCGTATCTGCAAACAACAATAAACAAATTCAATAAAAAAATCCCATTTTTTCATAACTTCAAACCATGACTGAAATTTTTTACACAATTGCATAAATCTTCTGAAAATAAAATTTTATTTCAGGTCCATTACGTAATTTCGGTGAGAAGAGTAAGACAGATTGATGCGATAACCTGTGTGTGACTCTACGAGTGAAAAGCAAACATCATTATTTCCACACTCGAAGCATTGCGATCGAATGCTAATAATTATATAATCAAAATTTCAGTCATGTCATTCAGTTTCAAACACATTTTTTTAAAAAATACTCACTAATACTCCTTGAATCCATCCAAATTTAACTACACCTTTCCCTTCGTTTTCCACTTCAACGTCTTTTTCCTGATGAGTTGTCTAAAAAATAAAAAAATTTAAAAATTAGAAGAAAAAAGATAAAAATAGCATTTATGTAACTAAAAATATAAAAAATTCCACTGTTTCTGCATTTCACCGGCATCCATTTGATTCCCACTTAAGAGTACGCGAATTAACATCTAATCGCTGTGCAAATACTTTTATTACTCGAGATTACGGAGTCTTTAAGAAAAAAAAGAAAACACGTTGAACTTTGATTCTAAGAAGTAGCGGGTGCAACTTTGCGACAATTATTATTTGTTTTGTATTTTTTTTCTCGGTACAAAAGGCTTAACAGGTGCAAAAAGCTTTTCAATGCGTTACTGTAAAGTTTCTTTGCTCGACCAAACATAAATTAGAGCAGCCACAAGTGTTCAAATTGATTGCTCTGCCTACTGTACATAAAAGAGGAAAATATGGTATGCAACAGCTCCTGTCCTCGCATTAAGTTACCAACACGTGTTTTTCTTTGGTCTGTTAGTTTACTACTTTATTTCATTTCCTGTCAACTGGAATGAAATCGGATTTTTCTTCGAGTGCTGATAACGCAATTTCAAAAAAATTTTCAAAAAAAATATTTTTTCATGTTGATCTTGAGGGTTTGTTTGTATGTGATTAGGGGTTTAAGGAGTAAATAACAGTAAAAAGAAAAATTGGAAACATGAAACGGTTGCGCTCGAGTTAATGAAGTGGGATTATGTAACGTTCGTTTACAGTAATGGCGGCAAATATGTTTTAAATGCTGGGTTTCGAATTTGAGCTGAAATTGGTGTTGTGTTTGTAATATTTAATCTTAAATGTGGTTTTTAAGTATTCATCGAGTGATTTTAGCTGAAATACCACAAAAACCGGTATAAAATGAAGGAAGTTGACTTATAAGGGAATTTTGATGCAAAATTGAGAGTAAAAAATTTAAAAACAGTTTTTTACTCCGTTCTGCTTTACTAGAGCTTTAAATAATTCATAGTAATTTGTTATCGTATTCATGTAATCGATAGAAAAATTCTCAATTTTTTTTGTGACAAAAATAATTTTGAAAACAGAAAAAATCCTTTTTGTCATTCCAGGCCATAAAATAATTAATAGCCATAATTAATAAACTAGAGAGGGTATTGCTAAATAAAGACGACATAATAAACTGTGCCGTTCCGGATCTCGGATTTATAAATTCAATTCAAATGCAAATCAAATCTCAAGCATTAAAAAAACATTAACCATTCATCACGTGCCATCCTCATTCAAATCACACTTTGTACGAATTTTTTTTCTCCGAATAGTTTCCTGCAAAATAAATAAATAATTCACTCGATAAAATATAAAAATCACCAAACAATAAACAATAATTTCCAAATAAAAGAATAATTGATTTCTTTCAAAATTCAACACCGCCAAAATGCCGTAACTCGATCGAGCATTTACGCACTTGAATTTCGTGAAAAATTACAACCCGAACCGGCAAAATAAACCAAATTTCATCTCATTTTACTTTTTACCTTTCCATCGACTATGGATTCGCTGTGTAATTCTTCTAACGTGGGCCTATTCGCCGCATGCACTGACATCAAATTTCGGTAATGGTCGATTCTGGGTAGTGCTTCGCGAGTCAAATGCCGCAAACTCTTGAGATAATGAGTGTCGTAGTTGGTAGATCCAGAGTGAGTGGTCATTTGATTGTCGTCGTTGTTTTCGTTATCCTTTTCATCGTTACTTTGGTCACCCACAAAGTCCACTTTGGCCACGTGGAATCGGCTCTGACCCTTGTCAATCGGCGGTTCTTTCTTCTCCTCGTTCATGTCGAGCCACTCGCCTTCCTGGCGATGGTTGTTCATTCGATCTTCGTCTTCGTTCATCACCCTAGACCTCTTGTTGCATACATTCTAGTCTTTCAACCGGCACTGCTCTTTTATATTCGTCACCCTGGACCCGCCATAGAGTAATGGGGACATGCGCATTCGTTTTGTGACGTAACGCAGTGACATCATGGGATCATTAGAATCAAACACGGATTCGTAATCGAGGCTATTTTTAGGACTCGGTTTGCGGAAAAAATAAGTCAAAATCTGGTTATAGAAAAACAATAAAATTCGAACCTTGTGGGTGGATCAATGGCGCAATATGTTCAGCTCGAATGTGGCACATTGGGCGGCATCTAAAATTAGCGATTATGATTTGAAAAACCTGTATGCGTTAGATTTTTTTTAGAAAAGTGAAGAACAATTGGAAGAAATTATTTTGCCAGAAAGTTTTGACTATTCTTGGAATATGTGACGAACACTCCCATGAGTTCTATGTTGATAAGCCATTGATTAAATAACGAAAAAACCGCAGCGCCACCGCTGGGTATCTAAATATAAGCGATAAATTCAAATTTGCCGCCAAAATAAACAATAAACTTATGCCAAATTTTTTTTAAAAAAAAATTGTTATTATTCTATTTGATATTTACTATTTCCTTAAAGCAAAGATCACGTTATAATAGTTACTCACACTATTTCATTAATCTCTTGTAATTTGATAAATTAAACATTCTGCTTAAGCACCATCACCACGTGATATTTTCTTGTTAACCTATGGACTTCAGATTTATTTTACAGTATTTTTAATAGCCAAACAACTTAAGATAGTAGTGTTTATTGTTTGCTTTCTTTTATGGGATTTTTTTCATTTGAAAGAGTTTTTTTTTTCCTTTCAGATCAAAGATCTACCTTGTTACTTTATAACACCACCTGAAATTGCTCCATATTTGTATTAATATTATGTGTATATCATACTATATTAATAAAATAATCAGAAATGATGATGCTATAATTCTATGCTGATGTTATGCTTTTATCTGATTTAATCTACTATCATAAACTGAATCTATTCAAATATTTCAGCAGCAGGTATTAATTGAAAGCAGGCTTAGTTATAATAGATATAAACCAAGATAAATATATTTCTATATATATTTATACACATGCACTGTTTACATAACTGTGAATCCATGGTCACGTGCTTTGCACGAATACATTTCAATAGGTCATTAGGACCCAACCTAAAAACATTTTATTAGAAAATACTAGCTGATACCCGTTGCTGACAAGTAGGAATTTGTTTTTTGTAAATCATTTGAACATGGCAGAAAATTGAATTTTTATTTTTGTTCTGTAACAATTGTCACGTTTGCAAATAATGGATAACTTTGGACTATAATTTTTCAATGAAAATTTGATTTCTTAATGTAGTGTACAGAGTAGTGAGAAAATAAAGATAGTGCGTGTAGTGCGTGTTACAATTGTATAACATGACAAGAAGCACATTCATTACTGCAATTGCAAATATGTATTCTTATCAATCCAATTGTTGACACAGAAATCGACATACAACTGGATATTATATTATAGATTATTAATTATTATACCATTTCCTGATAGCTTTTGATATCTATTTTCCATTTCAAACTTTCTAGCCATTTTGAACATCCATCATGTTATTTGTTGACAGTATAACTAAGCCACTATTTACTTAACTGGAAATTACTTAATTTCGCTCAGTGAACCTCGTTCTGTCATTTGCTAAAGTAAATGCCATACGTATGTCAATAGATTCATGTTTTCTCCGCACAATAATTAGGTCAATTCAGAAAAGTGACATGAATAATCATCAACATACTTATTAATTTAATTTAGATGTTTAACATTCAATTTTCACTTTATAGCTGACATTGACGACAGCATACAATTTCATTGTAGTCGCTTCCTTATGGCAATAAGAATAGTAATCAACATATCCTGTCAGTCACAGTCATTTGGAGATAATGGAATAAAACATCTGCTATTAAAAAGAGAATATCCATTTTGCGTAACAGTCATAAACACTTGTTTACTTCAGCTACTGACTAAAGTAGTAATCCGTTTCGTTTATCTCTAAGCCTTGGATTTTTAGTAGACGATTTTTGTGATAGTTTAGTGCTTCTACTCACATTAGTTCATCAACACCTGACTGTCATCAGCTTTAGAACGTAATTAGAGCATAACTAGCAACTAACGCCATAAATCCAGTGATTATAGATTCATAAAAATAAAACTTTCATTCGTGTAAACATCGACAGGATAAATTAGGGCATTGATAAATTTGCTTTGTTTCATACACTTACCTACGCCTTCTTCTCAATAAATATTAAAATGTGTGATGACCTTAGTGGAAATTTTCCATTCTGAATTTTTTTAACTGACGTCACAAATAAGGAAATGTTGTTGTGTTTACATTTGAATTAAATGTGTTTTTATTTATTCAAGATACAAAACTTTCAATATATATTACTCGGAATAAATGCTTTAATTAATTGATTATAACAGTATTTTATTAACTGGAAGACATCATATAGAATAGAATTTATAACGAATTCATAGAACGAATAGAATTCATTTAATATAATAAAAATTTACGAATTTTTGTATATTTTCAAGGAAGCTCGGAAGGACATGCTCCCAGCAGCCCAAGGCTGTGAGTATTTGTCTCAGCTCTGCCTCGGTAATTCTCATTTCTGTAGCGAGTGTAGCCTCCATCTTGAGAAGCAAACGCTGGGCGCCTAAATCTCGAATCCGTACTCCCATCCCGTGGTCGCGGAGTATAGGTTGGACGTTCCCTTAGACTAAATCTCGAATCTGCACTTCCATCTCTTGGTCTCGGCACGAAGGTCGGACGATCAGAGTATCTCGAATCTGCACTTCCATCTCTATCGAATCTTGGATTCATTCCACCCCTGTAATCGCCTCTGCCTCTTCCTCTTCCTCTTCCTCGTCCTCCTCCTCGACCTCGACCTCCTCCTCGTCCCCTCTGATCGGGGCTGAAGTCACTTCTTCCTCTCCTGGTAGCCTGCGCCTCGTCGTACTCCCTCTGCTTCTGAATCGCCGCATCAATACGAGCGATATCTTCGGGCTCGTCTAAATATTCCGCTTTCATGTCGTTATAACGACTTATGATGTCGAACGAGTTGTCCAGACGTCTTTTAATACGTGCTAAATCTAAATCCGCATACACATTACGTTGATTTCCTATAACGTCAACCGCTTTCTGATAATATATCTCAGCTTGCCTAAAGTCCCTGGCATTGTGTTCGTAAAACTGACCCAACCTAGAAAATATCAAAAAAAAAGGAAAAAATTCTGTAAAATAGTTTGTTTACAAAGATAAAATTAAGATTTATGGTTCTCTTTGTTATTTTCCCCTACTAAAGATAACAACTTCAATTTTTAATCCCCTGCATTATAGTGATTAAGTTAACAAATATTACTAGTGTTATTGAATTAAATTTACCTGTGATTGCAGCCACTGTTGTTTGGGTTCACTTTTACGGCTTCCAAAAGGTACTTTTCAGCAATTTGTTCTCCAAGAACTGAAAAAGCTTTTCCACATCTATTAAGGATGTGAGACGACTCCGGTGCCAATTCGTAGGCAATCTTGTACATCCTTTTCGCATCGCTTATAGCCGCAGCGTCTTCCTCTTGGATGCCTCGAAAACTTCTTCCGCGAGCAAATATGAGATCACCAAGGAAAACAATGGGCAAAGCCTTTTTATATTGACTTAATTCGGCTGACTTTTTCAAAGTTTCGACTTCGAGTTGAGTTGCATGAGTCATGTTCCCTTCGAAAATTCTTCTGAGCCTTCCGGCCAAAATGGCGATACCCAAAGGCCAACCGTAGTGATCATTCTCCAATTTGTACGCCTTTTTGTACCACGACGAAGCTAAACATGCAATTTAAATAACAAACGCTGTGTTATTTACCCAAACCTTTACTTAAAACGTTAAAATTTATTAAATAATTAATAAATAACATGACTTTCGATTTCCTACCTTCGTCGTATCTGTTTTTCCCGCCCAAATGCAGAGCGTAGGCCCTCGCGCCGCAAATGAGAGCCTTGGCGCCATCTTCTAGTGGCATTAATAACTCGATTCTGTTAAAGATCGCATCCACGTTAGCGCTATTCGTGCTTACAATTATCCAAGCCATATTGGTCAACGCAATATATTCGTATCCCTTCTCGTGCGGAGCATTTCCGAGTTTTCTGCACTTTTCAATCGTGCCATTCAACAGTGTCATGGCTTTGTCGGGTTTTTTCTCGATTGCGTACAGCAAAAATGCTTTATACAATTGCGCTTGCAGTTCTATGTCAGGATTCATTTTGATGTCTACATCCAAATACCCAATTAGGCTCGTCCATGTTTCACGCTTTGTCTTTTCGTCAATTAATTGCCACATAAAGTGACAATCGAATTCTTCCAATTTTCCAGCCATCTAAAGGATTAATTAATGCGTTAATAAAATCATGAAATAAAAATGCAAGAATATATTACGTTGATCTTAATTCTTCACGATCCACGGTTGGTAACGCAGGGAAATGAAAAACAAACGAACTTCCTTGCTAGTCCTGGCTTGAACGGGGATATCCCTCTGGAAAACGAAACCATTACGTCAGTTAAACTACGTGTTCAATATCGTTGCGCGCGCACATTCATGCATTCGCATGAAAACTTAGTTATGGAAAATGTATGTGGTATTTGCTAGCCCTAAATTGTCTCGTAGGAAATGAAATTCGAATTTCTGAGCTGCAACTATGCAAGAAATTAAGAGTTTTATTCTTTGTTTTATTAATATTTCGTTTGTTTGTATATTTTCGCAAGAGATGGCAATGCAGTCTCAGCAAAAGTTGCGTCGAGAGTCGCGTAGAATCGAATCATTGATGGCCATTTCAATAAACTTACTACGGAGACACATAACAGACATCACTCTTTACATTATTAAATCTTCAGTCGAGGTTTACAGCCTCTTACGAATATAAATTAAAAAATAAAGAGAAAGAGACTTAATTTCTGTATATCTTGCTGTCCACATGTTATTATTAAAGATAATTTAGATCTCTGTCTAACTCCAAAAGCGTGTCATAGATGGCGACTATGTTTACAGTAAAACTCGCACGAAAACCTCTGAATTCGTCCTGTTTTTCATCAATAACTTTCGCTAAACATCGATTTTTTTAGCGTAGCCTACTTTATATTTTGTTAACATTTCACTTTTCAGAATTTAATTGCTTGATCAATAGCGATGATGTCACCTCACAAAACTCCAATCGATTAAAACTTTTTTTTTCCGTGTGGGCTCCATTTAGTCTCGTTCACACGCGCCCATCTTTTTATACGAGGTCAATTGGTCCTGAGATTTGCTTCTGAATTTGACAAGTCACGTGTCTCTTACACGCCACTTCCGGCCGCCAGCCAAATGAACGCGGAATAATGAGCAGGCACGTGTTGCGTAGACCACCGCGCATGTTCAACACGCATACACACGCGCCTGTGCACCAAAACACAATTGAACCCCGATTGGCGGAAATCGGAAAAAGGACTGATTGACCCACAAGGCCGGAAACGGGACCCATGGGTAGGGGCTACGGGAGCGGAACGAAACGCGAGTGGGAAAGGGGAAGAGAACTTTTCTTGCAGTTGCAGAAGCGATCATTTTCCTCGTTTGTTATTATTGTATCGTTATTCAAAAAAAAAAAAAAAATCAAATGTCCATTTTTCCTATTTTGGATTTATTGGTATTTTTTTAATCATGATTTCGTATTGTACTGCAAATTCATATGACAAAACTTCGTTTTCCTAATGTTGAAGCAAAGAGAAATATCATTTTCTATGTTGAAATTGGTTAAATGACATTTTCCATTGTTGATATTAAATAAATACTCTTATCCACATTGTTAAAATTGGATAAATACACTTATTTTCATTGTTGTAACTGGTAAATACTCTTATTTTAATTGTTAAAACTGCTATTCATAAGTGATAAACAATGGTTTTTTCCCATTGTTAACATTAAATGGTTGTTTTCTATTATTGTGACTTAAAAATCGCCTTCCATTTAAACCATCCAATAAATCTCATTATAATTAAACACGTTCCCTTGTGTTCAAAGGAGTGGGCCTAATTTTAATTGAATTAAAAAACCTTTAATGTCTGTCTATAAATAAACTCACCAGTGTACTTTAAAAAAAAAACCATTCCTACCCTTCATACTACAATATTTACTCACTCGAGCATAAACAAATATTTTACTTTTACTTAAAAAATGAAACATAATAGTTAAATAAATCAGCACACCATATTGGATTTCTCAAATCCTCTTAGTACCCCTAATAAATACGCCATTTTCGCAAATTAGGCCTAATTTTTTAAGCCGATTAAAAACTTTCATCTGTTTATTAAATTACATCATCAAAACTAAAAAAAAAAAAAAAAAAAAAATGTGGAAATCACAAAAAAAATTACGATCACCGCCCTACTCCCCCCTTATAAACGCATGGACGAATTTGATTGAAAAATGCATGCAATACAAATGCAACCCAACCCAACATTCGATCTAATTGATTTGAATCTTCCACCTGAAATCATCCTAATCCCTCACATTTAACCCCTAAAACCCTCATCTCCCCCCTTTTCTAACCCTAAACCCCCTGCAGAACGAACTCGAATCTCATCTTCGCTAATCAACAAACTCGAGACCTAATTTCCTCAAACAACTTCTTACCTAACGGTTAAACAGCACTCAACCCTTTCCTCAAAACATAACGCGCTACCCAAAAGGCCCTATGGACCACCCGAAACCCTCACCTCCCTCCTCGACCCCTCCCCCCACCCCACTCCCCAAGAAATCAATTACCAGAAGGGGGAAGGGGGACTCGGTTGAGTGCACTGAGAGCAAAGCGCTGACAGATGGCGACGCGCGCGTCCATTGTGGAAGACCAATCAACCAAAGGCAACTGGACACCTTGGCAAAAAACAAAATGGCCGACACATGAATATAAAATTTTTCGTTTAATAAATTTTTTTTAGAAAAAAAAAATGTTGGATGGCCCGTGGAAGGGTTTGGTTTGTTTGTAGGGTCAACAAAGAGGTCGGTTTTAGGTTTTAATTTTTTAATTTCTTTTTTCAACCCTCTCTTCTGCGCGTTGTCGTAGCAACACGTCGCCGCTCTCACCGCCGGTGTTTCTTTGCTTTTCACCTGGCGCCGCCACTCGACGAGGCGAATATTAATGGCGACTAATGGAGCAACAAGCGGCGCTCTCAAAGAACGTTCGTCCACGAACTCGGAATGCGTCCCATCTTGGCCGCCCCTTTCGCACGTGACCAGCGTGACAAACACCCCTCCTCCCCGTTTTCTTCTCCTTCACCCCTCTCCTCCCCCTCCCCCCCGAACGTCGTGTTCCCCTTGGGCCCCTCCAACGACCACCCCTCCTCCTTCGTTCTGACCACGAGACACATACAAGTGGGCGTGGGCGTTGACTCGATGCTGGTCCGAACGATGGCGCTGCAGTGATAAATTCACTTCGCCTGACGTCACGACCCCCAACCGCCAATGAGCAGAGCGCTCGCCGCCGACTCAATGCTGCTTCGAGTATTGATGCGTGAACCTGGAACCGAGAAACACGCGTCCGCTACCCGCGTTCGCTATCCTGCGCATTCGAAGCCGCTCACGAAAACCCGCCAAAATTTCGCCCTCCAAGGCAGACGACATGGCCGCCGAGGCGCAGCCCCACAGTGAGTGACAAGTGCACTATCCTAACACACGATTACTAGAGGAAAACTATTTGTTTACGCGAGAAAACAAAAGAAAAGAGAAAAAAGTCGTCTCTCCTTTCGCTTTTTTCACTTTTCTTTCATTCATTTCATTTGTTTTGCTTGAAAAATTGAGTGAAAAGCTCTCTCCTCTTTGGCAGAAAAACGGCGCCTGGCCATGTGCGTTGGATGTGGGTCTCACATACACGATCAGTATATCCTTCGAGTGGCGCCCGATCTGGAATGGCACGCAGCGTGTCTCAAATGTGCCGATTGTCATCAGTTCTTGGACGAGACTTGCACCTGTTTTGTCAGGGAAGGGAAAACGTACTGCAAAAGAGATTACGTGAGGTACGTAAAAGTGTTATTCCGAGGGAAACCTGCGAGTTTGAGCCGCTTTTCATACCTAAAACTCTTCTTCGTTGCCTTTCTTACCACTTGCTTTTCTCTTCTTCTTTCTTTCGTCGCACTGAAACAGAAAACGCAAAGTTTTATTCATTCGCAAGAAATCACGCGTCGGTTGTGTTTGTATTTGAGGGTCGATTAAAAGGTTTGTGATTTGAATTTGCAAAGAAACGTTAAGAAAAAACGTGACGTTTATTAGTTGATTAGTTGATTTAAATCGGACTAGTCATCGGAGTTTTTTAGTTTTTGCAACTATAGAGGTCTATTATCGTATTTATGTTGTGGATATGACCACATGTCACGTTACAGACTCGTAGCCTCGGGGTTTATGAAAGACCAAATTTTATTCTGGTTTTACATGGTTTAAGATTCAAGATGCCAGTTCCAGATTAGCGAGATTAAAGGTTAATTAACGCGATTTGCATTACATCTAACACTTGCAATATTAACACGAATATCCATCAAAACTCACGTTTGTGCATCGAAAGACGAGAATTTCGAGAAAAACACCAAAACGTAAACACTACTCGGCATAAAACATTGCTGGTTGGCATTTAAAATGTGCAGGAATGAAATTAAGGGCTTATTTTATAATTGATGCGATGTTGAAATAAGAATGAGCAAGAAATGGATAAAGAATATGCATAATGCGTGCTTTAGGCGCTGTTTTCTTTTATGTATGCACATTTTTTATGTGTTTCCTTATCAGGTTATTCGGTACGAAATGCGCCAAATGTTCATCTGGTTTCACCAAGACCGATTTCGTGATGCGTGCCCGGGCAAAAATCTACCACATCGACTGCTTCAGGTGCGTAGCATGCAGTCGCCAACTAATCCCAGGTGATGAATTCGCATTGCGGGACGATGGACTCTTTTGCAAAGCCGATCACCAAGTCCACGAAAAGACGGACGGAGCAGGACAAGTGAACGCGCCACCCCTTCCTTCGCACAATGGGCTCCAATTAGCAGGTCTGTTTTATTTCTCCCCCCTATTCTCACTCATCCACAACACAACCTCCCCACCTTACAACCCCCATACTCCATAATACCGCACTGCAAATCTAAATGGCCGTAAGTGACTTAGTCAAACAATGATTTTATGACATATTGTCGTGTTTAACAACGACCGAAAACCGGCAACAGTTGTTTCACTCAAAGAAAATTCAGATTTACAAAAATTTAATGAAATTTTGCAGTATTTTACACGTATTTGTTTGATTTGCAGTGCAAAATTATGCATTTTTCTGCTTTTTTTGAAATTTAAGAAACCCGAGACTAATTTGTTGTGATATGTGTATACGGAATATAGCAAACGCAGAGCCGATGGGTAGTACGAGGCCTAGGGACCAAGTTAGGCCTCAAGTGCACAAGAATCCGGAACAGAAAACAACGCGAGTGAGGACAGTGCTGAATGAAAAACAACTGCACACACTTAGGACATGTTACGCGGCAAATCCACGGCCGGACGCACTGATGAAGGAACAACTGGTCGAGATGACGGGGCTAAGTCCCCGAGTGATCCGAGTGTGGTTTCAGAATAAAAGGTGTAAGGATAAGAAGAAGAGTATACTCATGAAACAGATGCAACAACAAGAAAAGGTAGGTTTTCCATCTATAAATGTGACGGAAAAATCATATGGATTTTCTCCCCTCCCTTTTCATACTTTGAGGTTCAAATGCGTTCTGCTTCTGTAGATAAACGTAGAGCAAAGCGTTAAGTATTTTGGGGGTTGAATTCCATGTTTTTTTGGGGTTTTAACCAAATTCAATCGATATTGAAGTCCGTCTTGTTTTGATATGGGTTTTGGTTAATTCTTTATTCCTTTTTCTTATAAAATTCTAAGGTTATTGCACTTTAAAATAAATTTTTACGAATTATTATATTGTATAATTACTAAAAACAATTATAATATAAAAATAACAGTCTGTGTGCAAACAAAGACTAGTCATTTCTAGAGCACGGTCGGAAAACAGATCGAAATAATCCCATTACGTAATTGAAATCTACCCTTTATAGTATTAGACTCAAAAAAAGAAACCTAACCCCAAAATCAACAAACCGCCATACGTTTACATTGAACCGAATCGGAAATTCCCATTTCTTACCCCCGAAATTACAAAATTCGCAAAACACGAGGGTAAATCACTTGAAAACCCAATCCGAAACCGAAAGTTACAAACCAAACAACGAAACGGAAAATTTCTTTGAGAAAAAAGCTGGAAAAATATGTGAGTAAAATCAGAGAAACAAACAAGGGGTCAGTTTCTAGATGATGCGCACATTGTTCGAAAAACGGATCGATGACGTCTTCCGCCCGGGGGCTCACGCGACAAACCCCCGGGGGAAATAAGGGGAAGGAAAACCCCCCGGAGAAAAAGAGAGCACAAAATACACAGAAAAAGATGAAGCCGCAATCACTGCGCCCCACCAAACGCTACGGGGTGCTCAGAAGGAGGGAGAGACCCCATGGACAAGGATTACCCTTAATCCCCTTTATCCCCGCGGGTGGAGGATAAAGAGATTCACGCCTCATTTGGATTAAGCCAATCAAAAGACGGATTAAAGGCAAAAATCCCCAAACACGGGGTCAGCGCCCGCACGCCTACTTTTGAGTATGGCCGAGAAGGAGTCCCACGAGGGGGTAGAAGGATATGTCAGAAGGGGGAAACAATCTCCCTTCACCCTCCACTTCTCGGTTTTTTCCCCTTTTCCCCTCCGTTTCTTCTGTGAATGTCCATCGCGTTATCCGCGGCTGACGAAATCCAGAGACGTGCCATCGACCGATGCAATGCCGCAAACTCGGCGCCATCTCGCTTCAGATGGCGCCAAAAAAAACGTGACATTGAACGGTACTGATTTTAGGTGTCTAAAATCGAGGATAAAATCTCGTTTCATGACACCGTCTGTTTGGCTATTTATTGCTCGTTTGCTGCGCGTTTGCTGGATTTGGGCTTTGGTTACAATTTCACTCTTTTCCCCCCCTCTTTTACATTACAAAATTCCAAAAATCACCAAAAATTATCAAAATTTACAAAGAATAATTCAACATTGCTTTCGAAATGTGATATTACAAAGTGTTTACATGGAAATCTTAGTCACTGCACACTTCTTGAGATATTTAATTTGCTCTGATTAAAAATGCATTAATCTTGTTACTTGTACTTATGATTTACTTTAATTAATTTATAAATAATTAACCATCAACCGATGTTTTACTTTTCAGTTTCTCTTTTTGCATGTAAAATCTGGATATCCACAAACTGCCTATCTCATATCAAATGATGTACTCGAGATAACAGTTGTTTGTAGTTTATTGATGTGAAAATATGGAGTCAATCTGTTGCCAAGTTTAAACACATGCGACGGTAAACAGACCAATTGGTGGTTTATAGTAGTAAACTCTAGTGTTTTTTGTGGTAGCTACCAGGAGAGGTCAAAGCAACACATAAAACTTGTGTTTAAGTGCACAGTTAGAAATCTGTGTACTCTTCAGTGAAGCCCAAATATTTGGAGTGCTCGCAATGGTCGTTTTTATTTGCACACGAGTTTACAATTCAATTACGGCTCGACCCAATACATATATACATACCAAACACGTTCTTTGGTATTTGTACGTTGCTTTGTGCGTTTGCGTAATTTAATTGCTATGTTTTAATTTCATTTTACCTCGATGATGTTTTCATCAACAGTGAACGAAAACACATTAAAAGAAATCAAATTATAACGTATAAACAAAAACAATACTAAATTAGCTAACATAAACAAGCCGTTTTTTACTCGCTCGAAAGACAAACTAAAAATAGTTCGAGATGATAAGAGTGGGGAAAAATAAGAAACGGAACCGTGGAAAATAGGCCTAATTTAAATAAAGCCGAAATTCATCGAGCGAAAGCACGAAAAAGTGGAGGAGCCATAAATTTGCGAGATAAAACGTATCAAATTGACCGTTTTTGATGAAAAACACTGGAGTGAATAGAAGAGAGGAATAAAGTTTTTTGATTGAGTCAAGGTGTTGCGTTTCATGCGTGGGTGGATCGAGCGAGGGGGTGTGGGTGGCGGTGGTTGCGTTTCAAGGTGCTTCATCAGGCAAATGGACGCAGTGGCCACCAATCGATCTCGGCTCCACCCTCATCGACCAGGGGCAACGCGGGAGGGTGAAGTGTAATCCTAGTCGCGCGTTCGCTCGCTTGCGTCTCCCGCCATAATATCCCTCCAACCCCCCCACCCCGCACCCCCTTTCTCGCTGCCCCATCTGGGCTCTTTCCTGCACTTGCCATTGTTTCAATATTGGTTTTGCACAAGAGGCTCAAGGGGAGGGGAGGAGGTGGAACCCGGGAGGGACGCCACCCGGAGAAGGGGGGAGTAAGGGAGGGGTGGGAGGGGGCAACAAGTGTGTCTGGAGCGCAGCAGTGAAGTGGTCGTTTCATTTTTCACACCATTTTTCACTTGTTTTGATTTTTTTTTTCTGTTTCGGTTTTTGCGAAGATTTTTTTTCTGTGTATTGGTATTGTTTTTACACGTTTGTATTGTTATTGTTATTAGGATGGGCGTCGCGTTCCTGGTTTAAGCGGGTTGCAAGGCGTTCCCATGATAGCCACGTCACCTGTGCGTCACGAATCGCCTTTACATGTGAACGCAGTCGAAGTTCATAGTTATCAACCGCCTTGGAAAGCGTTGAGCGAATTCGCGTTGCAGGCGGACCTCGAACGGCTCGACCCGACCACGCCCTCATTCCAGCAACTAGTGAACCAGGTATTTCGATTTTCATAATAAATCTTTCCATTTTTTATTTTCGGTTTCCGAGCTTGACGCATAAAACTGAGAATTTCGCCTCTTAAAATCCCAAATACGAAATCTCAGTTACTTCACATTTGATTTCTGAACTTTAGCGACTTTAGCGAATAAAATTAACAATTTCGTCCATAAATTCAAAAATCAAATTACCCCAAACCAAAATCAATAATCCAAATTTAACAAAATTAACAATTTTTTTTAAATGAATGAAATTTTCATTTTTATGCAAAACGGTTTGAAAATCCTTTACGAAACCCAAGCGTATGAAATAATCGTTACCTATTTAATAATAAACGCTGCGTTCGATTATAATTTTCTTTTTTGGGCGGGAGAAAAAAGCATTAATAATAAATTTCAATTACCTATTTAATTAAGTCTTAGTTTTTAATTAGACTTAGGTTATTATGGTGAGAAGATTAGAAGGCATGGAATAAGAAAGGTGAAAATAAACGTTGAGTAAGAAAATTAAGAAATTTCGAATCGAATCGTAGAAAAAAAATTGGAAAAATGAAAAAAATAGAATTGCGGGTGTATAGAAGGAAGAACGCACGCAACGCGGGACGAGTCTCTAGGGGGAAAAGCGCGCGTTCAATGTCCATTAAAGTGATTAAAAGGTGATCAAAGGGATGGTGGTTGCTATTGCAGATGCACGGATACGCAGAATCGGAGTTGAGTCATGGTGGAACGCCGCTCACTTATTTGGCGTCCGAAGATTCGTTGCAGCAACCGCCCAGCAACTTGTCATCAGCGCACATTCCAGGAACGCCGTCCGATATGTCCAGTCCCGGAAGCGATTGAGAAAAATTGTGAAAACGAAAAAAAAATTGAAAAAAGAAAAAGAAAAACTAAACAAATGTCATTCTCATCATCTGTGCTTTGATTGAATATTCTTGTACATAAATTTCAAACAAACAAACAACGAGCTTGGTTTTATTATTTATTCTTCATATTATTTAACAATCACAGTATTTTTTCCGTAAACAATTCGTGCTTCACTTTGTTCATCGTCATTACGATACATGTCTTGTCTGAAACAAATTTATATACAAGTACACAACGGTAAACATGTACACGGTAAAAGCCCCGATCGATAATTAAATGGAAAGTTAAATACTGATGTCAAATTTAACGGTGAAAGTAAATCTCCGGTTTCCGGGGTTTTGGCGCAGGATAATTCGATTACTGATGTATACCGGGAGTCAATAACGCTCGCAATTAACAATAATATCGGCATTAAGTTGCAATACGTAATGCAAGAAAAATCGGATTTACAGAAATTTACAATGAATTTACATTTACGGTTTTAAATGAACGCTTTAAAGTGTTCTTTTATAAGCTTAAATGTATTGTACGGTATATTAGATATTTATAATAAATTTAATTTAATTTTTGTAAATGTGATTTTTCTTGCAGTTGAAGAATTTAGGTGTTTAAAAATTCGAAAAATAAAAGACAAAACAAAAGCGGGTTTGTTTTAGTGTCTTTGAATAGTTGGAATTTTTCACAAATACTGTAAACACGTCCCAAGGCAAAATCCCACAAACATGAGCGAAGAGCAGAAATTACCCATCGAAACAAAACCCACGCACCGAATTTGAATTTTACCAAAAAACTTAACACCATTTTGTGAATCGATGATCCCCGATTGATTATTTGTTTACATATTCTCATTCACTGTTGAATTATTCATTTTGTTGTGGACATAAAACTATCGATTCGCGCTATTACGGGTCAAGTTCCGAGGCCATTTTCTTCTTTAAGTACTTATAAAATTATAATTCAATTACAATTTATAGCAGTTTCCCAGGCGTTAAACAAAGTCTTTATTTTTCCCTTAATGAACGCACGCGTTCTTCTTCCGGTTCCTATTTGTCGTCCCGTTGACGAGTCCAATGGGCACCGGCGCCTCGGGGCAGCCATTACGCGTCCGTTATCTTTGCTCCCCACCTCCCTACTCACCTGAGATAAGGCCGCGATGGCCACTAATGGACATGGATCTTGGGACGCGAGTCTAGACTGGGCGGCGTCCTTCTTATCGCCCTTCGGCATCACCCTCCACCCCCTTTTTTTGGATCCCTCGCAGCCCCTTTACAAGAAGAGGGGGAGTCGGCAAAAGACACACAGACCCAAAAAAGAAGAAAAACGAGGAACAAACTCAAAATACACTTAAGACGCCATTTTCCTTACGCGTCGCCGCCGCCACGCCCTTCGTCTTCCCATTGGTTCCGGTCGACCACACCCCTTTTTCCGCGTTCCCATGTTCGCCGCTCATTGGCCGCGTCTTCCGAACACGCCCCCACATCGCCTTAAGCACCCAATCGATTGGCGCGTCTCAGCCGCGTTCATCCGACACTTTTTCTTCGACCGTCGGCTCCTTTTTAAGTCTACAAATACGTCATCAGGTGGGCGGATGCCACTCATGTTTCTTTCTTCGCCGCACCGTCCCTCCCCCTCCCCACCTTGCACCACATCCTCCCATGCATTAGCGTCCATCGGGAAGATGACAAAGCAGCGTCTCCACCCCGCGTCCATTAAGCAAACGGGGAGCTCGCAGCTGCGTCTCAAACTCAACCCTTAGCATCCAGCGCCTATAAAACTCCCATCATGCCTCGCACGCAGCGCAGAAATGAGATTAAAGTGACGCGTTAGGCTTATTAGCACCCCCGCGTCTTTTCAGCCGTCCGTTCCGATCGGGGTCGTTAACCCGGGCGCCCCCGGGGGTTAATTGATTTGCCATCGACCACCCCCCCTCCGACTCGTGATGATGCTTTCAATTTTCGGCCCATGACGTCACGTTGTTGCTCCCGATTTCCATTGTTCGCCCGAACCCGCGATGGACCCGTGGGGTGCGCCGCTTCATTAGCAACGTCCGCGTTCCTTGTGTCCGCCTCCGCACCGGATACCAAACGGAAGCCCCAGACGCCGGAAGTATCGGCGGATGACTTCCGTCCTTCCTGGTGACTGGATATGCCCACCGGCTTCGGTTTGGTTTAGTTTGGTTTGGGGTATCCATTAGTAACCATGGAAACGGAACGCTGCGAGCCCATAATATAATGTCGCATCGCCATGGCAACGCATCTCTCTCCAGACATTAAGCTTTGTATTTTTAATGGCGTCCCTGTCGCCACCCAGTTTCGCCTTCACTTATAAAGGCGTGGAGGATGGGGGAGGGATAAGAGGGGGGGGGAGTTAGGTTAATGCATCTAAATCAATGAACGCGCAACTAACCCAATTGACCAATCCCCCAGTATGGCGATAATGCAACGCCACTCTGTCGTCAAGGCGACGGAATTCCAAAAGGAGTTTAGTGTACGTGCACGTGGACGGCGGCTCGAGGCTGTGCAGGAAAGCGCCTCCCGTTCCTCTCCCCTTTTGCGCTCTGCTCGAACTCGAGTGGGAAAGAGAGAGAGGGAAGGGAAAAGGTTGGGAAGGGAGGTGGAACGCGGAACATGGATCTGCACTCACGCGTCTGCGGGAGAGACACGCGTGCAGAGGGAACGCCGCGTTCATGAATGGCTCATTAAGGTTCGCCTTCGTATTGTTGTCGAAGGCAGTTTGATGTGTTAATTGATCGGACGCCAAGACGGCAACGAGACGGAAAAGGGGAACGCGTTTTCCACGGGAACGCGCCTCTAAAGGTAACAAGTAAATCGAAATTGGGGAAAAAAGAGGAAAAAAAACAAAAAAAAATTTTTTAAATATAAATTCTGTTTTTAATGTTTTTAAATTATTTGAGAAAACACACTAAAAATATTAGTAATATTAGATCACAAAAGTGGCATCGGATTTAATTCTTAGAGAAAAATTCGTTAGCTTCGTTCCAACGCGAACGCGGAAAGCGGAAGTGCATTTTCCACCTCCAATCGGAGTCTGAAAATTGAAGGAAAAGAGAAAATCTTAGAAAATCTCACAAAAGAAAACACAATGTGGGTTAAGGGTAAACGGAAGGGTGTTGGACGTTAATTTTTAATTTGGATTTAGTTCGCCACGCGCCCGAAAATGACGCACTTGACGCCAAATGCGCGGCCAAAAGGGAGGATCAAGTTGCTCGACAGATTCGATTACATCGACGCAAAACTCACCTGACTCCCAACAACACGCTTCTGTGTCAGGATCATCTTGCAGTTCCTTCTGCAAACAAAAATGACGTCATTTAGTTACACATTACATCAATGTTGATACAATACTCGTTTCCCACATAAACCCCTGGGAGACGGATTAAGTTGCATTTTCGTGTTTTTATATATTTATATATAAAAAGGTTATTATTATTATTAATGCAACGAAATCGTTCTTGTTATTGTACTTGTGCCTCGACAGACGTGACACGGAAACGAGGATTAGGGATTATACCAATTAGATTGTGTCGTGTTTTTGTCAAATAAGCTAGGTCACGACTGTCATTTTTGTCTTCCGAAAGTTTCGCGTTGCATTAGGTAATGTAATTTAGCTTGATGTTGACCAATGAGTTGAATGGGAGATGAGTTCTGGTCAGCGCTTTTAAAGGGAAAGGAAATTAGAATTTTTGTTGAATGATATTGTAAAATAGGAGAAGAAATGACAAAGGTTATGTCCTATAACACAAATTCCATGGTAATTGTACAGAAGAATAAGACTTTCATGTTAATTATAAGTCCGATTTATAATTATTAGTTTGCGGAGAACAAAACTTGTGTCTTATAATTTATAAATTCCATGTTAAATATATAAGTCAGATTCGTAATTAACAAGGAATTTATAAGTTATAAGACATAAGTTTTGTTTTCTGCAAACTCTCTATCGATAAATATGACAAAAATTTTTTTAATCAAAATTATGAAGTGGCACTTAGAAAATGATAAATATGAATTAAATTGGCATTTTTATAATCAGTTTACTTAAGTTTTTCAATCTATAAATCTATTTTTTTTCCACTATTTAAGAAATATTAATAAAACCTGACTTCTTGGACATCCTTTACATTTTGACTCACCTCATTTAATTTACATTCATTTACTTTATATTTCACTGGTTTTATTTGCGAACTGAAAATCGATGCAAGATTTTGAGCAAATTGAAAAACCAACTTCAGCTTTGATTAATGCGCAATGATTTTCATCTTTTAAAAGAAAAGACAAAAATATAAAGAAAAAAATTCACTTTTTTCCAACAGATTGACAAAAACCCCACAAATCGATAAAAAAAAACCGAATTTCATCTTCAACCAACTTAAAGGTTTAAGAATTTAAATAAACATGCAGGTGTGCCAACTCCAGCCCTACACCCAACGTTCACAGTTACACAGTATAAAGTATACACTCCGAATAACCTTGTGCTTGTCACAGGGTTTAGTCGTTGCTTGCAATGTTAATCTTTCCATCCATCTATGTCCTTCTCAGGAACAAATAAGACGACAGCTAATGCTTGGGTTAACTCTACTGATTAAAACAAGCAGTAAACAAAGACATGCGATTCTTTCTTTACTCTGCACCGTCCTGTGCTCCAAAAACTACCAACAGCGTATACTGTTTCTGTTCGCAACGGTGACTGATATTTGCATTACAATCCCTTCCGTTTGGGAACTTAATCCTCGAATTAAGTGTCGGAGGATTAAATGACAATGTATAATTCATCGGTGTGATTCAAATAATCCAACTGCGCACGCGTCATGCACGATGCAGGCCACAAATCAGTGAAAACAATACAAAATATAGTCGGTGTCAGTGGTAAATACATGGGAATGTAGCTTTTGCACATGGACACAAGATGGCTATTGTCCCAACGACACAAAAAAATTAATATCAACTCGGATGGTTTAATCAAGTTGATAATTGAATCTATAAATGGGAAAATTGAAACGATTAATTCATTTTCTCTTCTTTGGATTAAAATTTTGCATAAATTATCAAAATTCACATCCGAAAGATATTTTCAACGCCTTTTCCTTCAATTTATTGTTAAAATAAGCTGTCTGGGAGCTGACAAACTCGGATTATCTTCGAGAAGTGCTACAATATTAAAATAGAAAAGAGGATGCATCAGCTGATAAACATTTTTCAAATGTAAATTGCTTTCAACATCATTCCGCGTTGTCATATGTTTCTAGCAGCAGACAAGTGCACTCGATTAAACCTGTCAGTTCATGTCAACATTTATGCACGAGTAGTAAAATTCACACATAATTGAACATGGCCGTCGTATATCTTTCTTGTGATTTGACATCTAGATCACGATCTTGGTAAAACAACGGAAATGATTTAAAAGGATAAAAGAATTTTAACGTGGGGTCGCTTTAAACGTTGTCAAAGTAGTTTTACGGTGCGGTGAGACCTAATCTCCGAGCACTAAGACTCGTCTTAAGAATCAAACGGACGAGCCGTGACAAGTTGAGAAAAATGTCTCGACATCTAGTAACCCAATGCTTGTTAATTCGAGGATTTTTTTTATCTTGTCCGATCTCGGATAAGCTTGATCCGACTAAAAGAAAGCCGACATTCTGCGAATATTACTTCAAATTTCGTCAGGGCCCAAAAATTAAAAATTTTTCGGGGCCCCGGGCCCCAAGGGCCCCAAAATAAATCTGGATATTAATATTTCTGATTTTTCTTCTTCAAAATTTACTGTTCTGGGCCCCGGGCCCCAAGGATCCAAAAATTGAGTTGCAGATTAGTTTTTAAAAATAACTTCGAGAGGCCCCGGGGCCCGTAGATCGCGTTATGACACCCTTCAAAACTTTTCTCTAATGTTTCCGACCATCGACCACATGGGCAAAATGGAAATTCCGCTCTAAGTAATACATTTCCCATAAAAAAGAAAACAACTTTCATTTTCGATATGAAAAAGTGCAGTAACGAAATAAACAGAACAAAAAAAAAAAAAAAAAAAAAAAAAATAGTTGAACCAACACTTGAAAACAAATTTGCACACATAAGCCACGCGCATGTCGACAATATCGACACACAATAACCCCGACATCCATCTCGCGTTTAATCTGCAAATGGAAGGCCACACTAGACGCCATCATTAATTTCACTTCGCGTGTCAACATACATCAACTACGCCATACACCATCAAAACACTCAGAAAGCCGCCCTCTTCGTATTCCACACTCAACCCTTTCGTCCCAATCTTGCAACATCCTTCCGCACTCCCACGCGTCCACATGGCGGCCAACGGGCCCCACTAAGGTCCATCTTTTTTCCCCTTCCTCCGCGTCCCTTCCCCTTCCTTTCGCTCTCCGTAAACAGGAAATCAGAGTCAGCCGTGGGGTCAGAGGGAGACCTAAATCCCAGTAGACGCCACCCTCGTCTCCCTCCTCGGAACGCGGCCGCCAAAGAGATGGAAGTCGGGGGGAAGGGAGGGGGAACGCGGCTCTCGGGAACCCGAGGCACTTTAGTACTACCCTCCCCCATCACCCAACCCTCGGCATCTCATCAGCTGAGTGGTTGGCGCCATCTTGTTTATGATGGATTCGCGCCTTGGAGACGCGAGACGCGCTCTTGATGAGACCCTCGATGCGACGCACGAGCGACCACGCCCTGTTGGCGTGGATGAGGTGGATGAGGCGGGATTGCGAGGATTAATCGTGTGATTAGTGTGCGGGTTCGATTTAATTGGGATTGGGATGGTTGGTGTGGAGGTACAAGTACAATTGTTTTTGAGTTTTAATGTCAAGTTGTTTGGTATGGAACCAAATTATGATTATTTTGGGAGATTTTGATGGAATTCTATGAAGTTGAATGATTTTCAGCAGAAATTTGCGAAAATGTAGTAAAATTCAATAGGATTCTGGGGGAAAATGCAAAATTTCTTAAAGATTCAATACAATTCCGTACAATTTTATAAAATTCAACAGAATTTCTAAAAAATTTCATAAAATTCCTTAAAAATTCCATAAAATTCCTTAAAAATTTCATAAAATTCAACAGAATTCCTTAAAACTTTCATAAAATTCAACAGAATTTCTTAAAAATTTCATAAAATTCAACAGAATTCCAAAAAATTCTATAAAATTCAACAAAATTCCAATAAATTTAACAAAATTCAAACAAATTTAACATAATTTCATTAAAATTCCATAAAACTCCTTTAAAATTCTATAAAATTCAATATAAATTCCACACCTAAAATTTCCCACATACTCTTTACACCAAAAATTCAACTATTTCACCAACACAAGAACAGTAACCCCCCTCACACTCTACCCATTCTTAAAGCAAAACTCACCTCAAGAAAATCACTCAGCAACTGTCCACTCATTTCCTGCTGTATGATTGTTTTGTTGGTCCTATTATTGTGGCAACAAGCGATAAGCGTTGGAAACAGAATACGCATCAACCGCGGGTCGCTGAAGTAAGTGAACGGCAAAGTGACCAATTGTTGCAACAACGTCGGTGTGTGTCCCGAATGAATAATGGTCTGATGGTCTGCATTGAGCACAGTAAAGTAACCGACCGTCAACAACAATTCGTGCAACAACGTCGTCAACATTTCATCGGAACACGACTGCGCTGCCGAATAATACCACAGCAAATACGTGGAAATGTGACGAAATTCGAGCGACAAAGCGTCGTCACCAAGAATGTTCTAAAAAAACAAAATTTATAATTTTTATTTAAAATCAAAATTTAACAATTGTTACATCACAATCACCACATTGTTCACTCAACAAACAACAACAACTTCAATGGGATTTACAAAAATTTACAATTCGTGACTTTTCGGTAAATTTCGTAAAGTCTTCTTTTAGACGTTTCCAATAAATTTAATTATTGTAAATTTTTCTAAATCTCATTTTTGATTGACAAATGAATTTATAACAGATAACACAAAAACATTTGAGAAAAAAAATTTTTTTCTACAAAAATACAAACCTGGAACATGGGCAGGTGAAAAAGAGCCATATGGTTGAGCATGCGCAGTCCACTTATGGCCAGATTGATGGTGGACGACGATAGACGCGGGGGTGGGGATTGGGATCCACGCGATGGCACTCCGCTATGCAAGAGGATGCTGTATAAGAGCGAGACGACGTTCACCAGACTCGTTGCACGAAACGCCGATTCCAAATGCGATTCTAGGTGAGAATCGCATTCGCGTAGTATTTTCTTTGCACCGAACACATCCAGCCATCCATTTCTTTATTAAAAAGCGGAAAAATAAAAATGATTCATTTTAACATTAATATATAATCGAATTCCATCCAAACTAAAATCAAGTTTGGCCATAAGGGAAACCTAGGTATGACATCATGTCTCCATCAAACTTGGGTCCAATGCAATTTCCATAATGGCATGCCATATCGCATATACTTCCTATGGATTTTTTCCCTGTCGTAACTCATAAATCACTCAATAAAAAGAAAATAAAAAAAATTTCGTGCAAAAACTTCTTAAATATCCATACTTTTATTGTTATTGTCAGAAAACATGAGATTTTCTATCAAAACCCTCACTTTTTTTTTCTAAACTTGAGTTATTTGCTTTGAACCCCATTTTCGGTCTCTTTAATGTACCAGCAAAGTGCAGGGGTCGTGGGTTCGTAACAACTCGAAAAAATGAATTTTTTATGTAGTTTTTACACATTTTTAAGAAACAAAAAAAAAAAACTCCAAAAATAGTTTTGTAACGTATTAGAACCCATCAACCACTTGATTGCTTAGTAACTAAAAGCCACACGCCATTTTATTTGTTTACTTAAGAATTACTTGATAACAAACTACCGGAAATATTTCTTTTCTCGATAAGGTAGTGTGATAAAACAATATTGTTTTAGTTTTCAAAGAAAAAAAAATTTGGAAAAGTCTGAAAGTCTAATTTTAGTCAGACTATCGGCTGTAAAATTAATTGCAAATGGCGCCAGCGACGAAATGGCAGCAAAGTAACAGTAACTCAATTCAGATCGAGACTTGGGCACGAAATTCTTTCCGAGTTACATCATCGCTGTCTAGTAACTTCAGCTGCAATCAAACATCTGGATTAAAGTTTGTTGTCATCAATCCGGCTAATTACCGCTAATTTATTACCATGTATGCAGATGACGCCCGATTTGTAAATAATTTTTCTTTTTTTTAAATTTAAATAATTTCCATTTATTTTCCGTGAAAAAATATGGTATTTGAATAAGGAAAAAATGCATCACACGACCCTGAACAGCTGTTTGCAACTTCCGTGTATATTGGATGGGACTGTACGAGTGAAAACTTGCTTTCTTTGTATGACGGTTGGTGTAAGTTACAAAATTCCATTTAAAATTAGTTTTGAACTAGAAAAGCTTTTTATTCGTATCTGTATTGAAAATACAACAAAGTGATCCGTTGTAATCTGCATTTCTGTTTGTCAGTGGTATAGGAGGGGTTCTAAACGTTTTCTATTCTTTTATATAGTTACCAGTGTTGCAGGAAATGGATGCGACAATAAATGGGTTGAATTGGTTTCAGAATAAAAAAAAATTTATCGAATGCAAATTTATGATTCTCTTTGGATGTGGCTTTAAAAACGTATATAGCCATAGCATTTAATCGATGAATCTCAAGACAAAGGATTTCAGCTGTAGCTGTTAAATTTTCATGTTAAATCTTGTTAATAATGAGATATAATTACATTCTTGAAGAATGTAAACATGGCTTTAAAATAATCTACATATTTTGGTGTGGAACTTCAGATTACAATTATAACTACAAATGAATTGCAACACTGGCATAAAAAACTGAATTCAAACTACAGTGCGTCAAAATAACCGCAAATGATCATTTATTCCCAGCAGGACTAGATAAGATCTAATCACCAACCAAATCTCCAATCAAATAACTCAAATTCATCCAACCCACCTCTTATAATTCAACCCACAACCCAACAACACCAAAAAAAAAAAAAAAAAAAAAAACTCAACCCACCCCCTCACCGAAACAAAAACAGCACAAAAACGAACCTGCGAAGATGCAAATTGGTGATGCAAGTCATCAATTGCATGCACTTGAGCAGAAACGGCTGCTCACGGTCCACGGGTCCATGAACACGGTGGAAATATTCCGCCACTTTGTCCACCACGCCCACGCTCACTATGTAACTGCAAAGAGAAAACAAAATTAAAGCGACGGGTACTTTTAAGAGGTCTCCAAAGGGAGCAAATGAGGGGTCCGCGGGGAGTCGAGAGGAAAGAGACGCGAGCGGATCAGATTCAATTGTGGCAGGTGAAAAAGGCACAATTGCATTATGGCAAAGAGTCCATCGTTGTTTTGAGGTCTAATTCGATTGATGATGATTAAGACGCAAGGCCACATTCATGAATAATAAAAAAACAGCCCCATCAACTGCGGGGTTGAAAATGGGTGGGGGAACCCCGAGGACGGGGTAAGGGGGGGATTACGGAGGATTAGATTCAATAATTCATTAGTTTACCTCGACAGATGCACAAAGAGGCAAACGCAAACACCCACGCAACGAGATGGGGTGGAGCCTCATTTGCATGAGGACGCGCCCCCTTGACCACACTCATGAATGAAGTAATCAAACACGGGATTGCAACGCAACAATGTGATGAAATGGAAAAGTGCACGGGGGCGGTAACTGTTAAGAACAAAGAAAATAACACCGAGGGACGATTGATTTTGTAATAAACCTCCAGTATTCCACTCTCGACTGTACCAAACTCCAACCCCCCCCCCCACTTCTGTACTCCCCTATTTCCGTACCCCCCTATTTCCGTATCGTATGATTTTTTAAGGCAAAAAAAAATCGTGTAATCGTGTATACCTTCTGTCGTTCGTGTCACGTGTGATTTATTCTCCGCGTTACATAAAAAGGGAGTTTGCAAATGTTGTGTTCGTTGATTTATTTGATAAATAAAAATGTTTACTGGAGTTATAAAACCAATTTCCTTTGATATTTTCATGTTTAGACATTTATTTTTGATATTTTTTGATATTTTTTGTGATATTTTTATGCAAATCACTGCAAAATAAAATCAAAATTCGTCAAATTTAGCAAAAATAAATCACTGCGCATGCGTGTATATATTTGTCTCCAATCAATACACTTTAAATAGCAATTCCAATAAAAAGAATGAGCGATAAATCAAATTCGACTTATCTAGCCAAATATGGCGCGCGGACAAAAAATGATCAATTTGAAAGAAAAATAAACCAAATCGGCCATTTCCAGTCCGAGCGGCACTCACTGAGGTTTCTGACACTCAAACTCGCTGACGATAGGAAGATTCCAGTTTGTCAACAACTAGAAAATTTGTGTTACCTAATTAGAATTTTTTCTCGTATGCAAATTAGTGTATGGCTGCCATTAAGAATTATCCGAATTACCTGTTTAGTATTCATACGCAATTCACGGTGTAGAAATCGATTAATCACGTTAGTCGGGATCGTGACCACCATTTTGATTCCGTCAAATTGAAAACTTCATTTTCTCAGTTAAATTATTATTATTTTAAATTTTTTAAGTTTTTGAATTTTTTTTGAATTTTAAGATCTTATAATAACCTGGGAGTTGTTTTTAAGCTTTAAGCTTAATGGCCTCTTCCACTTACACTTTTACTTTGTATTTTTTTAATTTTTTTAATTTTTTTAAAAAAAAAATACAAACATCCCACCGAAAAGAAAAAAACAGAAAAAAAGTGAGGGGGAAAAAAAGAAACCACATCCATTATCAAATTCCACATTTAATTACAACTATTAAGGAAAAAATTTGGATGAAAGAAAAAATTATTTTGAAAAATTTAACCTCCATTTTCATATCTTAAAATTAAAAAAAAAAATTGAGAATATTTAAAATTTCTTGGAGAAACTAAATAATAAATCTCAAATTACTTAAAAGTAAAATAATTCACGTTACGAATAAGAATTTTGTAAATACTTGAAGTTCCTTTTTAAAATAAACATTGAAAAACAAAATGCTTGCGATATCAAATTTATACTGAAGTACTGTGAAATCAAAAAATAAAATGCAAATTCTTGTTTGAATTAATATTTTGCAAACACTTGAATTTTTTTCTTAAAAAAACTGCATAGCGGTATTAAATTTACAACAAAGCGCCGTAAGAATCAAAAAACAACCACAAATTCCTACAAAAAAATAAATAAAATGAGAAAAACTCTTGTCCTTTTCAAATATTTCTTTGGTCACCGCACATTTAAAAACTCATTCACTCATCACCGCAACCCAAACGCGCGATGCAAACAACTATTCATCACCGATCCCGCAGACAGCACCGAATGTAAACATTAACCATCCAGCACGTGTTATTATAACTCTCACCAAAAGACAAACCAAAAATGGAAGATTTAAGAGGGAGGGACGGGAGAGACGCGCAAATGGGCTAATGAAGAATTAATGCGGGGGTGGGGTAGCGTTCCTCCCCTGTCCACAGGAGGCAAATTAAAGGGAAACAATCTGATTAGAGGAGTGCAGCTGTTTGCGTCCCCTCCATCATCATCATGATGAAGCCAATGAGAAAATAAGACGCCATATGGACGGTTCGAGGCACCCATCCCGTCTCCACCCTCACCTTTCTCTCTTTTTTTGTTTTTGTTTTCATCCCTCGAGGATACTCACCTGAGCACGTCATCGACTCGTGTCTGCCAACTCTCTTTGTCGCGCTCGTCGGCCGCGCCCGCGTTGCACTCCAGCACGGCCGCGACAAGGTGCACGAGATGCGCGGCGAGGGCGTCGGTCGCCAGCGTCCAGTCTCCGCCACCCCCTCGTTCATCGTCGGGGATGAGAATCTGGAAAACAAATCAAATCAAACAAAAGTGACGTCACGAATGCGAGCTTTTGAGTCAGGGGCTGAGAGGCACTTGTGAGCATGCGCAGGCGTGGGAGAAATGCGGGGGCGGGACCGCTTCCCTTCAATCTGCGCTCTTAATGGCTTTGTTTTCTTTTCATCCCGATTAGAGCGACGAGGGCGGCGTCCCTGCGTACGCACATTCATAATTTAACGCGAGACGCACGGATTACTCCATCAATGCGTTGCGGAGGGAGGCGCTCAAATCTGGGGAGGTTTTTAAGCCCCACATCATCAAAATTCTAGTCTCTTTTCCTATAAAACTCTCATGAGATTATCGCGGGCAAATTTAGGATAAATGCGAGTTTTTATAAATTAATAAATGCTAATTTTCAAACGTAACATCGTCAAAGAGGAAATTTCTTTTTCGCTTGTGATTTTCGCGAAATTGTCGAGGAGAAGGTGAAAATGTGAGTTCGGGTGGATGGAAGATTAAAAATGGCTGCCAGTGCGCCATCCGGTGGGGAAAGAGAGAAGTATTTTTGGTACTCACGTCCAAGCGCGAGATTAAGGCGTCGATTAAGTTGAGTATACGGTTGTTGCGGAGAACGAAGGTGCAGTTGTTCACGTTGTTTTCGCATGCCACATGCATCACGTAACACAGTGCCAAAAATAATCTTTAAAAAGTAATTTGTAGAATTAGATTTTATTTAATTTACTTAATTTATTTAATTTTGTGCAATTACTTGACATTTGGGGACTGCGATGTAGGTCGTGACAAAGCTTCCCACACTTGACCGATCACTTGAAACCCTTTAGCGTTCCGGAAAAGGGTTTTTTCGTCGTCGCCCTATTTTCACATTTACGGATTTAGTTGAATTAATTGAGAAAAATTGAAAATAGGCCTAAAACCTTCTTTTCCAAATGTCTCGCTACTTCTCCCAGAGTTCTCTCTAAACCAGAGACGGAATTGCTAGGCAAAACGCCGTTTTTCTGCACGCATTTCAGTAAGTCTTTGACGTATTTAACGACTCTGAAATTAGAAAATGAATACTATAAATCGTATTTTCAATATGAATAAATAAAAAATAAACTTACTTGCTTCGTCCATCGACCGATTCCGGTTCGAATTTCTCCTCGAATTCCGACCCCCTAAACAAATTTATGTCAAAATAATTTTTTTTTCCCACTTTTTTTATTTTTTTTTTATTTATTAACCTGCTATTCAACTTTGCTCGTAATTTTTTACACTTTTTCTTCATCATTTTCTTCCGTTCCTTTTCCTCCACTTTTTGAGGATCCGTTTTTCCAGCAGGCGCATTGATGATATACTTCAAATTGTTTTTCTCCAATTCCTCTTTCGATAGTTCTTTTCCACTGTTTTCATCTTTCATCATTTGTTGATGTTTCTTTCCTCTCAAATGAGTCATCAAATATACTTCAGATCCAATCTACAATGTAAATAAACAATTTTCAAACACAATCGAAACATCGATTTCCCTTCCCCTTACCAATTCGTTGCAAATCGTACACAACTTCTTCGTTTCATACGGCACCAATCTCGGCGCATCATCATTGCACGATGAATACCTGAGATCATCAGAAATAAACACCATTTTCCTTCAAATCATTTCTTAACTTTACCTCGTAATGCTTAATTCCAGTGCTTTTTGCCTTATGTGTTCCATATTTTCTTCGTGTCGTCGAGCACTTTCTTCTTGTTTTTGTTGAATTTTCTTTTGCAATTCCTCAACTTCCGCTTGTTTTGCAGCTGCCAAAGCGCTTAACCTTTCTTCCCGATCTCTGGTTAATCACAAATGCAACAATTTTAATTTTTTTTTTAAAATACAGTATTTACAATTTTCTGACATTACCTAGCTTTTTCTCTAGCTTGTTCTTGTCTCTCCTTCTCCTTCTCCTGTTGCTGTTTATCAATCTTATCTTGCTTTTTCCTTCTCCTTTCTTGCATTTCAGCTAACCGTGCTTGTCTTTCAGCTTCCAAAGCTCGTCTTCTTTCCTGCGTTTAACAAATCAACTTTATTTCATAAAATATTTTAAAAAATTAAAAAATTACTTCAGCTGCTGCTTCTTTGGCTGCCTTTTCCTCCTGTCTTCTTTGTCTTTCTCCCTACGAGTTAAAATCAATTAAATCTTAAAAACCGTCAAAAGTTTTATGAAAATAATTACGTGTAGATCTTGCATGCGAGCTTCATGACCATGAATCCTAGACATGACGTCGTGCCGTTTATTTTGCGCCTCCAACGTATTGATAAATGCAATTTCGTTCACTTTCTCCTCTTCATCGTGCGCTTTTTTCTTAATTTTCTGCAACTGCATCTTTCTCTTCTCTTCTGCATTTTGCAGTTTCTTTTCCATTATGTCTCGTTTTTTCAACAACAGTTCTTCTTTCCAGCTGCGCACTTCTTCAACTTTCTTAGCTAAATCTCTCAACTTCTGCGCTTTGTTTTC